>WJEZ01000058.1:0-57156 GCA_009869925.1 Thalassaphorura encarpata
TACTTTCAACGGCACGTGCGTTGATTGCCATGATTGTATTCTAGGCTTTTCACCGGCTCGGCAAGTAAGTTCTGTGCATAGGTTTCAAACGAGACAAGAATTCCAAGTCCTTCTTTCATAGAAAATTACTTGTCGAAAAACCAACCGACAATTATGGAATAAAATCTTAAATTTTTAAGATTTAATAATAAAAAAATTAATTTATTGAAGCACCCAGACTAAAAGTCAAAGTCGGATGAATTCTAACCGTAGAGCTAACAGATTGATCCAATTGCTGACAGATTGGGCAGATTAATTGAACTATTGTTTGTAATTCCATCTACAACATACGCATATTTTGAATTTAATGTGTACTTGTTGCTGCAATTAGCGGTGAAATGTAATTTATCGAAATTTTTCTGAAATACGACAATTGTTTGAGTGAAATTGCGTGAGGTTGTAAATATATTTGTTCAAACTCATGTTTGAAAGGTACAATGAAATACAGGGTAAAACCCGAGAGAGGTCTATTCAATTTAACCCCTAGAACGAAAACAGAGGCAATTTAACAATTAAAACAATTTGTGAGTTCTAGGCAGTGAAATTAATCCGTGAATGAGGCATTTTGTGAATCTGATGATCTCCTACTATAGTCTATCTCAACTAGTTCCACTAATACTTTCCATTGCTGGGAGCCAGGAGTAGTACACTAAGCCAGACAAGGCAGTAATCAGGGTAGGAGGCATGTAATGGGGTGGATGCTTAGTAAACTTGCTCAAAGGCGGATATTGTGGTTATAGGGCCGAAAGGGAAAGCTGAAAAGAGAAAGAGTGAAATTCGTGTCGTATGAATGTTCCATGATGTGGTGACCCTAGAGCTAGTCAGACGACATGCTCAACGCAATGCAAAGCCGTCTAATCTAGTCGTCCCAATGTAAAGAAATAATAATACACTCAACTCAGGATCCTAAGCATAGAGAAAGGATTGAATAGAATCCATGGACGAGTAATGTTTGTAGGCTATGGGGAGGGAAGGGGGGAAGAAAGCCATGTTCTCTAACTCCCGACTCCCGCTTTCTCCTCTTCCATTCCTTTCTAAAAGGATTACCTAATTAAACAAGAAGGTGAAGACCTCGGTCTCGATCAAAATGGATATTCATTAGCGTCAGAAGCATACACATTAGTCTTAAGAGGGGAATTAGCCAGAAAGAGAACTCAACTTCTCTTTCCTCCCCACGGCAGTTCCACTTCGCATTCATCTGCCCAACACAAGGATGAATACGAAGGAAGGAACAAATCCAAGCCTTAGCTCGCTCAACTCACTTATCCGTCCAACCATCCACCCCATATTTCTCTCTGTCGAACTAAAACTAGAGGAAAAGACGCTCAGAATCATGTTTGCATCCATGATACATCACCGACCTTAACAATTGAACCCTGATGCATTAACGATCCTGTACACACCTCATTAATTTCCTTCTCCCTTTTCCTTAGCAAACGAGAAGAAAGGAACCAGAAGGAGCACAGACACCAAAACTTTGCCTAAACCAGCATCATACCACCTACCATACCTAAGTTTAAGTATCAGTCAATTCAATAGCCTTCCAAGTCTGAATTTCAGTTCAAATTTTAAGTCCCTTCCATCGACAGTATCTTTCTACCAAAATTGTGTACGATTAAGCATTGCATTTAACTGGTCCATACGGCACCCAACTTTCATTTTTATCCCATCAGAGTCGGCATCACATAAAACTTGACCTGTTCTCCTTGTAAACTTACTATCATAACATGCTCAAATGCCACAAGCTTTCACTTTGTTGTATTCGAGGCGGAAGCAATTAAATCCATTATTATTTAATACCATGATTGAGTTAAAAGATGGAAGGAAAAAGGATTGTGTGTGGTTTGAGGAAGAGAGGCAGGAAACTTCAGAACCGTGACTTTCTCTCTCGTGCCTAATTGAGATATTGATATTAGGTTAGAACCCACAGAAGGTTCTCTCAGACCTACCGCCTAGCCTCACTAATGCACTCCCGCTCCATACACTACTACTATGAGTTCTCTCTGCTTAGCCTATGATAAATAAGTTGGAGAAAATCGGACGGACAAGGGTTGAATAGAGTTCATGTGAATATGTTTGTGTGCATTGTGTAGTATTTTCTCGGACAAGGGCGTCTTGGAGTTCAAACCACTGCACTGAAGAAGTCTAACTGGATTCGAAAGGGAGTAGTAGTGGGTAAAGGAACTCTAGCCCCAACATAGCCACCGCCAGCCAGCATGATTCATCTCCTCTCATAAGCAAGGAAATCAAATAAATCTCCCTCGTCTAACCGTTTGCTCTTTCCGCTCCTTTGCATTGATTAGACATTCCTACCTACTAGGTATCCCATACAGTTCCACATGAGCTGGAGAAAGAAGAAAGAACTCGAGTACTAACACTCCCTGGCTTTCTGTAGGCTAGGACTCCCCCTGACAAATAATAGCCAAAATGTTCATTCTACCCGAAATAGCATGCTTATTTTTATGTCGTCATTTTCTCCTCGTCCGCACCCAACTCACACACCCAGTTCCTTTTTTCTACTCCCTTCTCGCTTCGTCTCCTCTATGGAAACAATTAGATTGGAGAAAACTTCCGCGACATTAGCTACCATGAACTCCTAGCTCAGAGAAAACGATTTGCTTTTTTTGCCATTTTTAGTTCGAGTCCATTCTATTTCTTTATTTAGAATCCTGAGACCAATATTTATCTTTTGAATAAATCTTTCGCTATTGCAAAACAGTAGTGTCTCTCATTTTTTCAACTGGCGCGAAGCTATAACTTAGATTACATTGAAAAATTATGCTTTCATATTTGAATAAAACTGAGACCGGCAAAAAGACACCAAAGTCCTTACATGGTGTCAAGAATTATGGACAAAATGATGCAGGGATGAAAATAGGACGCAAAACACCTTTAAGTCAATAAAATATACAGATAAGAGATCTTATTCAATCTAATAGGCAGGAGTGGAGAGTTTAACACCTGTTGTTAACCTCACCAAATCCGATGAGGAGAATTTGAATAATTCGGTCACGTACGTATCAATACAATTCAGCCTTGCTCGCCTCCCTACGTATTTAAAATTACAAACATCACGGGAGTTTTTGAACCAAACCCCGAAAAGAAGCATGAAAAATTCATCTCTTTTTGCTGCAAACAAAGAAGAGTGAATAACTCAGGGCGGGTATATCCTGCAGGACACAGAGAAGTTAGGTTGTTTTGTTTGCTCAAAGGATATCAGTGAGATTAAGTGTTGAGCCCAGGGTCTTGTTTGAAACTCCATTATTGTATATAAGCAAAGGGGCCAAGTTTAACCAACGTATTATCGTCAATACAAACCCTTCCTTCGAGATGTAAATAAAAAGTTTGAAATGTTGAAAAGAAGTTATACGAGGCATACGATAGACAATAGCTTTAGTTCGGTCAAGTTTTTCAAATTTTAAGACATGTTTCTCAGCTGTATTGGAGGTAACAGTTTTGCTTTTTACAGCTAAACCCTTTCACCTCTTTCAAAGTTTTTTATTTCCCAATGGAAAGTCAAAACATTATCTTTTTCTTATGTTGATACGGAAGTATTGTACTTCTAAAAAAGAAATTGGGAGAATAGGATGAGATAAACTCATTCTAGCTGAAGGAATGGATATATGTAATGATATGAGGGTGAATCTTGGTGTAATTTTTCGATGCCTGGTTCAAGAAAGACGTAGCGGAGTTTAGAAAGTGGAGGAAATGACACTTGAAATTTTCCCTCTTGCAGGACTGAAGAGTAACAAAGATATCTGACGTGTGTACGAGAATCCCCTTGACTTGATGTGGATGCCCCAACCCTTCCTGGTTAGGTTAGGGGAAAGTGGATAGTGTGCAGAAAAAGTAGACACATTTATTTGGATGGGAAAACTTTGACTTGAAGAAAACTTTAAAAAGTACACAAGTTCCTTTGGTGGTGGTCATAGTGTGATCATGTGATCATTGAAATATGCACATAGAAGTTTAGTTGAGACTCAAAGAGGAGGATTTTATCATGAATTCAGATGAGCACATTACACACTGCAAAAACTCGTTGAACGTATATAGCCATGCCCTCCGCTGAGAAAACCAACCCATCATAGAGTCTGGGAAGCAAACCGAGTAAACCCATCGACTCGTCCCAGCTCATCGTCGGCAAGTGGTAGTCACGGCCAGGGACCAACACAGAGCTAATGGGTGATCCTTGTGCATTAAAAGCTGAAGTGAAATTTTACTCTGTGAATGTATTCATGAGGAAGAAAGGGCGACGAGATGATTCTGTGTAATAGTCACAGTGCGAGAGAGAGAAAGAAGAGACCAAGAACTCTAATCGTAAGTATCCAAATGTACAGAATAGTTAGTCAGTAGAGGTGAAGGCTTTCTATTTCCTAAAAGATGAGAAGAAAGTTTAGTTTGGTTGTATACTAAGGATGCTAGGAGAGTCACACTAATGGAAAACCACACTGGCGGCGAGAAGGAAAGACTTTGCCAACCTTATCAAAACTGAGTACACTTTCATTTTGTAAAAGTAGTTTCTCCCAAAAGGAGCAATTCCTCTGGAATTCAAGTCATCTTCGCATTACTTCATGAGTAGAAATATGTAGCAAATACATGAGGAAAAGGATGAGAAAGAAATATCGGAAAATTAAAGTCTCATTCCAAGCTAGAGTAGAACTGAACGTACACGTGCTCCTTGGAAGAACGTACTGTCTATTTCCTGGATAGTGTTCGTGGTGTTTTTGGGATCATTTTTGAGATGAGGAAAGGCTCTGGGTTGAACATGAGAAGAAAGCTCTGAGCTTTTATCGAGCAGATTTAGAATTCGCATCTCGTTTGGTCATTGAGTCGTATAGGAACTGGTGAGGAAACTATCTGGTATCCCACAAGAGTACAGACAACTTCTACGATCCCCACCCTAGACGAAAAAAAAGTAAGTTGGATGTTTGGTCGTAGCTGGTGGAACTTTCCCGGAGGAATAGATAGCTAACAAGTATGTGTGTGAGAGAGTCGACGCTTCTTGGACTAGTGTAGCGTGAAGGCTCTTGGGGCTCTCATCATATATTTGTCCTCAACCGACCGTCCCTCCATGTAAACGTTTTCACTCTGGAATGTCTGCTTCGTCAACCTAATCCATCCACCTATGACTTCTATCCATCCATTCACCTTCCATGTCAGACAAATACCACACACATGACACATCTACCTACCCATATTACATCCTTGCACACATCCTCAAGTCCCTACAATCCAAATAAGTCTCATTCCTCTTGAAACAGTTCAGGAATCTGCACTACATTTCAACAAATAAGACTTTCTTAACCAAACAACCTACAACTGTGTTCTTTCTTATCAACCGTGTACAATTCTTGGAAGATACAATAAATTGCACATGCCATATTTTGGCTACATGGTAATCTGATACAAAGTTTTCAATCCGTAGTAGCAGAGGATAAAAATTGGAAAATACAGTACCTTCCTTTTCTCCGAGGCCCTAAGCTGAAACTACACAAACTTGTCCTCAGTAAAATATGCATGGGGCCAGTTGTGAGTTTTAGTGCTTCATTTTATAGGGTATTGCGTTATGAATAAATACAGGATCCAGCTAAGCCGTCAATTCTTAACCTTGTACTCTTATATCAAGTTATATTACAGTTGTAGACCAGATTTTCTACGGGCAAAACAAGTGACCACACGCCGCTCGGTGAATAAAGGAAGGGGACGGTTGAAGAAGGACAACGATGATCGTCCTTTCCATCAGAATTTAGCACGGAACATTGAACATTGCAATTCAACCCAGTGTCATGGACATTCTACCTTAGCACGGTATTTGGCTCCCCTGAAATGGTAATCGTTCGTATAGTCAGCCAACAACCCATAGTAGAGTGTGTGGGGATAGAAAATAATATAATGCATCATTGTTTTTCATTGCACAAGAACTCAAGACATTCTTCTAGAATCCGGTTATTCCCAGATTACAATTTCAAGTATATTATACTTTCACTACTAGCTAACCTTACTCACACACAATCCTTGTTCAGTTCTCACGTTGGACGACAATCTTTGCGAGCAATCTAATAGGACACGTCATTTTTTAGCCAAACGCATTACTCTTTTTCCTTCACCTTGAAATAAACTTGAACCTGGTGTACTTCTTTTTGCCTCAACTTCATAACACAAAATTACAAATAATAATTTTGAAGGCACACACTCGTTTTAGAAAATGAAATCAATAAATCCTATAAGCAATGTTTATTGAAAATACTGGACTGAACGTGGCATACATTATACCGTCAAGAATTGTAGCTTGAATGTAACTCATCGAAATGAAACGGAAAAGGCATGATTCATTTTAGAAACAATAAATAAATAATTTGGGTCTTTCCCTGTACTTGTACCAAAGGAAAGTAATTTGTTCTGGACTTCGCAGACTGTCTAGTGAATTAATAAATAAGTTTTATCAACCCAGCATGGTAAAGGAAATAAGATAGGATGGAAAAATGTGATATCATGAAGGAGGAGTAATGAATTCCCATAGAAAGTCCTAAACTAAATTTTGTCATATGCTTTCTGTCGTTGGAAAAATACAGTTTCGTTTGTGTTCACTCACTTCAAGTTTGAGTGCAAGTGCTGGGTGGAACAGGAGTTACGGACAGGTAATAAAAGAAAGTATGCGTTAAAACAAAACCATTTTCAACAATGGATTTAATGGGAATATCAATATTTTTGTGGAACTTTGTTGGCCCTAACTGAATTTCACAATATTTATAAATATACGTTTGAATCGAGACAACTGGTCCAAGAATGCAAACTCAATGCACCCGAGGACTTATATCGCAATGTTTTGAATTATTGATTGGAAACCTGAGGAGTGCCAGCAGTCGTTCCCACACTATTTCTACCTCCCCATTCCTTATCCATTTATTCAACCCAGGAAAGACAAACTTAGATCCAGCGATAAGAAACTTTCTCAACATGGCTTAGCCCTAAACTTTTTTATGCACTAAAAGCATTTTATAGACTTGACACAAATTAGACTACACAAAACTCTTGTATATTTGTTCCCGTATTCTCAATCGTTCACTATGGAATGCAGAACACGAGTACAATTCGGATAAGAAAGCCAAATGCTTGAGCAAAAAGGATTGACTTTTGATTTGCTCCAAGTCCTTAAACCCTTCCAGGCTTAAGGTAGGTATGACTGGCTCAAATGGAATCAAACGTAGGCTTCACGTCTCAAGAAAATAGTGCACAAATGCCACGTTCTCCTTAAGTAAAACATTTTTGCACGTATCGTTTTGTGAATGACATTACGATAGGCATCATTCGACAAGTTGAAAATTAAGCATGTTTAGAAACGTAAAATCTTCGGGGAATACGTGTTTGATTATTTGTTCAAATACTAAGGGGTAGATCCTGAGAATAAAAGTAAAATTGCAACTCTATGGAATTGGTGAGAATACAATGTAGTTCCGTAGGACTTACGATGGTATTAACCTATGCTTAAATGGAAGGAAGGAAAGCGGACGTGGTTCCAGGCTATACATAATGGAATGTAATGTTCCCAGGAAGGGAAAAGAGACACGAGGAACATAGATTTCAATAAACCCTCCAATCAAAGCTGAATTGACTGGACCGTTTCTTTCTCTGAGTCAATCTCAGAGGCCATACACCTACTACTCCCTTTTTCCTAGCCCTTATGTATTGTCTCCTAGTGCTTGGGATAATAGGTTACATAACATAAAATCGATCTATTTTCAGCCTCTTTCTATTCTTCCCCTCACTCACCTAGCCCAACACTTCACACATGTTTAGGTACGAGTCAAGGAAGAGCTACTTACAAACACAGAGAGCAAGTCAACAAACTAGATTTTATTTCCTTACGGATAGGAGAGGAATTCAAAATATATAAAACAAGGGGAATTAGAAAGACAATGGAATAAAATTAGAAGAAATGCTATTGGTCTGGTAGAAACGGGTTGAATGGAAAGATGCGAGTGAATGAGAGGAGGTAAGGAGAAAGCAAATTGGTGTAATTATCGGGTCCTATTTGAAGCCTACTACTATGAGTTTTATCAGCTATTATTTTCGCGATTAGTACGCACTTAATCCTTGGCAATGGACTCTTCAGCTTCATCAAAACCCTTTGCTCCTCTAGCAAAAGGAACCAAAAACCCCATCCAAGCAACATATTTCCATTGTAACTTAAATGACTTTTATGACGCACATAACTTCCACTCTATAGACCAAACTGCCCTATTTCTTCGTTTTCTTCCTTTAACAGAGAAGAGACGACCTCTTTTCCTCAAATCCCTCTCTGACTCTGTCCCTTCATAAAAATGACTGAAACTAATGTGAGGATAGCAATTGGATTGCATTGTTTTTTTTCCTCCTTATTGCAAGAGTCGTTCATGGAGAGCAATATCAATATCCTTTTAGGAGCCCCACTTCCTCCTCAGTCCCATCATCGACCCTACCACCACATGTATTTAATTTAGAAAACCAGTCAAGGGAAAGCACGGGAGCAAAACGAGGGAGAAAAACAATCCCAGTTTGGCCCTGTACCTACTAGTCCTCTAAATGTAGTTTTTTTCCCCGGGCTCCCAATAACACTGTGTTTTCCACTTGAGTGGTGTTGATGTAACACGACACATTCACTCACTTCGATCCTGAACAAATGTGATTTCCCTTCATGGTCCTACAACATTCCAAGGAGATGGATAACAAGTTCTCTCTGCCACTCTCTTCCTTTTATCTATTAGAAGAACACGGGGAAAGCTTATTAGCCAACACAAGCCAAAATGAGGGGAAAGTCTCCTTCTTTCTTCTACATAATACTCACGATTCGAGTCCGTTCTCTATAATCATCCACCCATTGTCCAATCCCCTCCAAATGCACACAGGCAAAATTAGCAGGACTCAAACACTAATGCCATGTTATGCTGGACCCAACCAATGGACGGATTTTTATCCGCTCCCCTCTCATTATTTCAACACAACCACTAATTACACTATGTAGCCTATCCTAGAGGTAGAGCTAATGGATTTCGACGATTTGGCTCTCTTTCACTTTCCATCCCACTAAGCCGAGGCTTAATAATTAAACAGCCTAGGTTGAGCGGTCTCTAATCTTCCCTTCCAATCAATTCATATTCATTTCTCACGACAAACACTACCACCTAGGAACAAATAATTTAAAAAACAAAACTCACTTGCTTAGTCTTCTTAGATATTCCGCAAACTGTTAATTTGATGATTAAAATCTTGGATTCACGCCTTTAGAACTCTAAGAAGTGTAATTGTGAATATATCTTGACAAAGGTATTGTGTGGTTGACTGAGTGAGATTCAAAGGAAGACTAAGGACGAAAGAAACGGTTGAGTTGATTTCTAAGGATGTGAGAAGGATGTATAAGAATTTCTAAAAAATCTGTTTGAGATGAGGTAGAAAATGAAGAAGGGAGTTTTTATAAGAGTGATATGGTTGAGGAGTCGGTTTGGTTGATACTCATGAGTGTCCATAAAGTGGATGATGCATGGAATAGGGCAAGACGTATGCGGCTGCAATCATATTCATGCCCAAACGGGGAACTCAACCCTTCACAGCTGAGAGATGATGAAGATTGAAAGCGTGAATGGACTCAAGGTGGCAGTTTCCTCTCTAACAACTTTTTCCCTTCTTCATCTTTCTTCTAGTTTCCTCATATTTTGTTCCTACATATAAAAATATTCCAGCCAGCTAACCAAGCCCCACATAAACTCAGAGTCAAGAAAGATTATCTGTGCTATAACTTCAATTGTCTAACATTGTACACCACAGACCAAGTTTTCCAGACAGCAACAACTTGCGTCAGTCCTCTAAACCAAGGCAAGGGCTGGCTTGGTTAAAGCGTCAACTCCAAGTTTACATAAGCGGCAAACGGGCCCCTTGCTGATCCGGCCAACAATCAGCAGGAGTCCGACTAAGGGCCTCTGGCATTTTCCAAGTTTTCAACTCACTTTCCCAGTGTATGCATTCATTTGAGAAGAAGAAAAAAATACATTCTTCATATATTACACGATGAATAAAATGATGTCTCTAAGCGTACATGCTCACGCCTACGGAATTATGTGTCTAAGGATAGCACGAGAAGAGCACATACATTATACTCCAGCTCCTTAGCTTAATTGAAACACTTCAAATCCGGCTCAAAGTTTAGACGCTTTTTCAAGTTATCATATCAATCTCACTGGTTAAATTCATGGAACTCCTAGAATAAATATCATTACAATTGTTTGACACCTTGCCATAAGATCACGAAATCATTCCAACCAAATTATAAAGTGTCAAATATTATACGGTTACAGTGCACTTATGACTTGAAAAATGATAATCCTTGTTATCACTGGCCATAACAAAGCTGACCGCTCGGAATAATGAAATCCCCATGGATAAATACAAACCTCTTGTTTGCAACAGTTAACCTTTAAAAGATTGACCGAATAAAAGAAGCTATAATTCATCCATCCTTAGTTTAGATGGGTTCGCTCGTCACCGATGATATCTGCCATTTGAAGATGGAAGCAGAAGGAATTTAAAAAAGTTCTGATTCACTGATATATGAACGCAAGAGCTGATCCTGTCTAATTTGAGATTGATCTGTGAATAATTAAGGCATCAGTTATACTCGAAGTTACCCTTCGATTGTAACTCACTACCTGTGCCTTAGTAGTACTTATGTCGAAGGCTGCCAATGTCACCAGTAAATTAATATTTCAGGATTATATTTATTGGATGGAAGAAAAATTCGCCAACATTTAAAGAATTAGTGTGCATCGAGTGTCATGCTGGTAGGGTTCCAAAAACGTACTACCTATTTCGGAATTACGTGCCTAGAGGCACAGATGCTAAAGTATCAGAAATTTCTTCCTTTGCACAGTAATTCTTAACTACTACTATGTATAGTCCTTAGGAAAAATCGATGGTCGAACAGATGGTCAAAATCTGGCCTCAATAATTGGTCTAGTGCCGACTCGGCAAAACTGTTTCACTTTTCCAACCGAATTTCTGCTAAACACCCAAGACTTTTCCTTTAAATATTTAGACACCGCAATAAGACTTTGTAGAAGTGTAGCATCCCTAACCAACGGCTTCAGGCAGTCCGGCATTGCACATTTCGTATCGCCATAATCAGCTTAATTGATCATTGTTTGCGCTGATACAGCCTAAAGTATATCCAAGCTCTCGTGCGGTTGTTAATATTAATTAATAATTATTTAACATGAAAGATGCCGTATAAATCCAAGGTATAAATATACCTTATCCCTTAAGAGTTGAAAAAATTATTTTGTCTATTCTTAATTAATAGCATATCCTAAGCTGGTTAATCTACCAACACTTGCCAAAAATCTGCAGAAATTTAAAGAATTGTCTAATTACACTTCGCAATGTTCATCGGATGTCGGAGCTATTACAAAGAATTGATTATGTGCAAAATCAGAATGGCATTTGAGTAAAAAGCTCGGAATGTTGTAGAGTTTGATAAGTTTGATTTTGAAGTGGGTTGGGGAAGCGGAAGAGTGAAGGAAGGAAGGAACATTAAGGATTACACCATGAGGACGCTAAGATGAGCACAAGGAGTGGCTGAAGTATCCTTCATCCCATAATCACAATGGATCAGGGCGTCGACCGTTTGGGCACATATACTCTAGTCAGTTGAACATCCCTCATGAGAGAATGTGGATGAAACAAAGAAAGAAATGAAAATGCTTTTCTTAAGCAATTGCTAAGCACAAAGCTGGATGCTTTGTCATGAAACTCTGAGGAGTGAAAGCATTCGTAAGTGATTACAACTACCATTTTCATTCTACCCAGCTCGGCTCTACGCCCTATACTCTTCAACTCTCTTACGTTTACGCAACTACCCAACTACATTCAAGTCCTTTGTGAATCATTTGAATCTAAAATATTGTATTCCGTCTATAAATACATTAATACATAAATGCTTTAATTATAAATACAAATAATTTGACCAAAATAGAAAATTCAATTCAATTCAATTAAATTTATTGGATCAAAGTTAAGACAAAATACAGAATTATGTACTACACTAAAATTGATAGTTTTTCCAGAAATCCCGAAAATACGGTTAAAGTTACAAAAGAAATGGGTCAAGCCCAAAAAGATTCCCATTTTTAGCAAATTCTTCATTAAAAAAATTGCACGCATGAAAGAAAAAAAAAGCTTATATTTTAATCTGATGAATCTCAGGTTCAGCATTATAGCAGTGAACTTCCACCTTAGAAACGCAAAGTTCAAAGAGATTGATGAAGTTCATAGATGTCGGTAGCCCTCCTTATTCAACGTAAGTCACTCTGAAGGCTCAGATTAAGTAACATTAATTAAAATATGTTCTAAGACTCCGTAGTTTTGGAGAAAATACAAAAACAAGGAAAATAGTTTGGAACATTCCAGCTTTGATACAAAATGCAGATTACAGACAGGAAATACATTTGCAGGGTGCTGAGAAGATAGGGAGAAAGCGGGCAAAATCATTATTCATTTTCCGTCAATGAAACTTTCATCAAAGATCCGCTGACAGAAGAGTTTGAACGAGCCTTGCTTTTACTTTCCCTAGGCCTCCCGACACATGGGTTGGCTAATTTCTTAATTTTTCTTGCTGACAACCCTGGGGATGATTAATATAATAATTCACTCTTTATAATGATTAACAACGTCAGGCACGGCTTGCTAGCCACCTAACTGAGCGCTACTATATTTTTCATCTCAGCTTTTCTCTTTCATCATCATCCTCTCTAATCTAGAGAAGCGTATAATGAGGAAGAGGGTGAAGGAGGACCAAAGCATAAGAAAGGTAATTTCCTGAATCAACAAGAGGACACTTTTCTGCCTTGCTTTCATTAAACATCTCAAGGAAGACAGCATGGGCTGGTTCCCCCATATTTATTCTCGTCTTCTTTCGAAAACATCATCTACTACTCATCTTGCCGCTCAAATCCACGCCCTTAGTTTTCTAAGATAATAAGGCGTAATCACCACGCTACGACAAGAAAGAAACCCATGAACGCCGAAACCACTGTCTCCAAAAGCAAAGCAAAACAAACTAATCTATGTAAATGTTAGGATTATGACATTTCTCTTCCATGCTACAAGTCTAAACGAAATTCTATCCTCGGGTGGGGAAAAGAAGACAAGAGAAAAGTTAGACAGACAGTCATTGAGGATATTTGAGGAAGCAGTATATAATTTTGACGGGTTGTAGATGTATGTTGTAGAATTTATTGAGGATAACTTGTCCGCTCCTTTGGTATTTTCTTCTCAGCTGACAATCAACAAAGAATCTCGCTCTAGCAAGCCTGGGTTGAGACTAATGAGGGAAAGGAGGGTTTGGGTTCGTAGGGAAAGAGAGTGATTGTATTCATCATTCAATTCATTCTCTGGATAAAAAAAATATATCAGTGAAACGGAAAATGGATCTTTTGAGAGAGAAAGAAGAGAAGGAAGAAAGAAAGAAGAAGCTAGATATAGTCAGGGACAAAAATGAGCAAAAACAAGGCGCCAGCTTTCTTCTCGTTTTGCTCCAAGAACGTCGGTGGTGGAGGACTAGTACAATCCTCTCTCTTTCGCCTTCGGCTTGTTTTCTTCATCTCAGCAGACATTTGGAGGATAACATCCTTTTCCTTGCTCCCTCTCATATGCTCTTCTGCTTTTGACTCCAGGCTTCTTCTTCTTACTCGGGTCCGTCTTCCCCTTGCTAAGAAAGCCAACTCCGTCACTTGTACACACACCAACTAGCTAGCTAGCCATTCCCCTAACTTTCCTTTCCCAACCAAACCAATGTACCATAACTATAACACACTATCCACCGCCACTACAACTACTCCTTAGCTTCACTTTCTCTTCTCTACTTTCACAAGAAGGATCGATAAATACTGTTTGTGAAAGTCAATATATATCTTAAAATCTTACGTGCTTCTCCCGCACAATCCTCCCATGTGCTCAGTCCTTGCACAAATCCATGGCCTAAGTAGCCCAACCACTTTCATTATTTTCTACACCCCGACCAACGTCCTTATCCACTCATACACATACCCACCCACCTTCATCATTCCTGCTCCTTGGGATCAAAAACAAAAAAACTGATTGCATGCTGCCTTTGTAGAGACTAATGTACCTATTTAGCTTTCTTTAGGGTCTTGAACCAATAACTCCCTCAAAGCCTTTTTAGGATCTCACATATGTCTCCCCACTCATTCACTTCCGACCAACTAATCATCCAACAGCCAAAAAACAAGAAAAAATCACGAAAAGGGAGAAAAAGCATGAACCAACAACTTGTGAAGAATCTGCAAACATCGGGTATCCTAGATTTATCCCTATTGCAGGGCTAGTAAAAAGATCAATCCCCTACAAAGGCCTTATAGCCGCCTGATCAACTCGTTCATGAATCACAATAAGCTCAATAATGGAACAAATCCACTTTCAACATAATGAAATACAAGGAAGCAATGAGTAAATTTGATCACAGCACACTTACGCTAACTTCTTTGTGAGGTGATTATTTAGAAAGTTTTAAAAGCTCTAACGAATAAATAAATTGAACCATGTATGACGATTTTGGTAAAAATACACAATCAAAATAAGGATTTGATGCAATATATCCTTGTTACAGAAAACGCATTACTCATTGTTTAAACTCTCTCAAATGTTCACAACGTGGGGTAAAATCTGATGAAAGAAAATGATGAGGGGGCACACACGCAACGCATTTACCGGACATAACGTAGTATTGTGGACTTAGGGAACTGGCTTTCATTAATGGTAGAGGGTACACGAAAGGCACATTTCTCAGCCTAGGCTAGAAAGTTGAAACAGTTTTATGAAAAGTGAGATGAGAGCATTAAGTTAGCAAAAGTCAAAGTGAAAGGGAAAGGAAGGGTGGCTGGGTGTTATCACGCCAAGGGCTGGACTCTCCCGACTCGTTAATCAGATAGTATTTAAACTATTTTAATTAACTTCAGATCTGGAAATTAATTGCATGAGTCATGAAAAAGTAAATCCGTTTGTCGAGAGTGATGACAAAATGAGAGAACTGGAGGTGCTTAGACTCGCCTGAGTTAATGAATAACTTCCTCTACTTCGCTTTCACTCTGTCTGGTTACTTTTCATGAGGAATACATAGGACCAAACCAGGAATGAGTTTCTGAAGTAAAACCCATATATTAGATATAACGCCTTCCCAATCTCTACCCGTCCTTTCCTATCCCTAGCAATATTTTTCATTTTTCCTCTCAACTCTGAAACGGAATATTTTATAGCAGAAGTGGAGCCTGGCGTCATGTTCCGCCTGCCAAACCAAACACTCGGCGAGTAGTGAATGTTATATGCATGCTTAGAGTCTGGGTGGATGGCAGATTCAAATTTCAACAGGCGGGTAAGAAGTGATCGTAACAGTTGAGTTCATCAAGGGCTGGTGAGTTGATGACGACAAGTCCATCTACAACAGTCACTGCCTCCAGTTCCTCTTTTTATAATGCAATGTACTGACTGAATGACTCGGAGCTAGTCGAAAGCAACTTAGCTTATTAAAAAGTTTCTCGACAGTGATTAAATGATTTTTTCCCTAGTTCTGCTTCCAAGCAAAGGAGAGGGAGAGTGAAAGAAGGACAAGGGAAGGATTGGGTTCCATGGAAGTGAGAGTTCCAACTCCACAGTCACACAAGATAGATCAAGCGGGACCAAAAGTTGATTCCTTTGAGAAATGAATGAGGTAAAGCAAAGTTACTCACTGGTTACACAACCATTCCCCTTTTACTCCTACTAGCCTATGAACGGACCAAATGCCCGGACTTTTTTGGCAATTCTTTCTTATGTACTTCGGTCCAAAAGGCCGTAAATTCAAATCCATGTACTACTACTATGTATATGTGAATTTTAAGTCTTGACGCCACGAGTCTTTAATTCAAAGTAGCTTCAAACTTTGCACTGCTTGCTTAGGAAGAGTTGAAAAGGCAGACAGACGCCTTGAGATAATCGCAAAAGTAATTAAAAATTCATTACGTCCTATCCTCCTCCGCTCTTTGCAACAGTAGTACTTTGTGTCACTTCAATTAACACTTTGTGTTTTGGGAAAAAGGGCGAGTCTTTTCAACTGAATTTAACTTGGCACAATGGATTCTAAAAGAAAACGTAAAGTAAGGATAAGAGACGAGGAAACATGAGTTTTAGTAGAGTTGACAATGAGATCCTTGCCCTTCTGTCTGCCGGAACTCCTAATATTATCTTCAACCCCCCTTTACCTATACTTTCTCCAAGAGAAAAGGAAATGAATCACGATGAAATGTATAGGAGCAATACCATTCCATTTTTCCTGTCGCTAGACAAAATAAACGAAGAGGAAGGTGGAATGTACAAAACTCAATCCCATGCATTTGCCCTTGGATTCGCTCGCGTTTTGTCACTCTGGCTTGCCCTACTTAGTTCCTTTCTCCTGAAGGACTTTCCTTTGAAGTCATTCGAGCCATGTGATAATTCCATGCTTTGGCGTGGCCAGGAATTCACATTTACATTAGGTTCGAACCCAGATTTTATGCATGCGTGCGTGCCTACATTCATTTAGAAGGCCCCGCGTCTACTTTTATAACCCTGTCATACTCAATTTCTCCATAAAGATCATACATGGCGCCTACAATACAGCTATTCCTACTGAGGAGGAATTCTTAAGACATACAACTTAAGACATATTCGTTCTTTTCTTCGTCCAGTCAGTCCTCCCCACTGTTTATGCGTTTCGATCCGCATATTTCGTATAGGCATATGCATTGCAACTCAATTGATAAGGACGGCATATTATATGAATTGCGTGTCGGAGCCACGTTTTCCAAGCTCGTCATCCTGGTTGTCCGCATCCAAAATCTGAGACGGAGAGAAACATAGTCCAAGCCATTCCATACATCTATTCCTGGAGTGGAGTCAAGGGAATTGACGAGGAAAAAGGACTGATTAGCATTCAGTGGAGTTCTTACACTCACAAACTCCCTTCCTCGGCCCTTTCTCCTTCCATCTCTAAGTCATCGTAATATGAGAAAACCTTTCAGTGACTCTCCACAGAATCAACTGCCAGAGTCAAGTCACAAATATTTCTCCAAAAAGACCTCCACTCTCATGTTTCAACGTCAAACCCTAACCCTACAACCGATTTCTATCCACTCACTCAGCTTCTCTCAAAACTTAAAACCCCATTCAAAAACTTTCAAATCTAAACCACACAAAAGGGTTGAGAAAGCTCACTCCACACTAAATACTTTAAAAGTCTACAAGTATGAATATGCATAAAACCAAACTCTATAAGGGTAAGTCATTTCAGTATCTGCCAAAATCTTCAAACTTACGGCCTGGCGCCTGCTAAGATTAAGATTTTTTCGAATCGTACTGATAACTACATGTTCATGTATCAACAAGAATTCGGATTCTTTTTAAAATGAGAAATATTTGTTCAAAGATGCAACTTCGCATGACATGTGAATCGGACTTGTGACGAAAATGCTGCTATACTTGGTCAATATACTAAACTATAGTCTAATACTACATCGAATACTGTATTCTATATATTATGGTACTATAATTCATTCTACAGCTGCAAATAATCGTTTATATCGACTTAGGTGTGAATGGACCAGAGGAAATGCAAGCACAGACTAATGCCATCCATTATGCGTGGATTATCCAACATTTTGAAAAATTCAATTATCAGAAATCTTATCTAATAACTGTGCTTTGATGATATTCAAATCTTGGTTTGGATCCTTCCCTTTATATTTTGAAGATGTTTGGCGTTCCATGCATGTACAGTTGTTGCGAGCATGATAAGGCTAAAGCAATGAAACTTTGTTAAATGTTTGTGGGTAAATTTGTGAGATATTAAGAGAGCCTGGTCAGTCGTACTATTTTCTTTGATGACTTATGAGCCCATACATAAATCAGTTGGAAAAATGTCGAAGAAACATGAGTTGAAGGGAAAGAAACTGGGAGCCAAAGGACAAAGGAGTGAGAAGGGTCATAAATGAGTAGGCTGAGGACGGAAGTGAAAGGGGGAGCCTGGTCTGGGTTTGAAAAGTCGTGAAAAGAAAGGAAGAGAAAGAAAAGTGAAATACATAACGGAATAAATCAGAGAAAAATATCCCAGAACTAGTCGGATTGTAGTGGGACGTAGTGGACATACAGAGTTGAAAATATTAGAAAAAAGGAAGTGAAGGCGACTCTGCGTTGAATGCATTTGAGATGCGGATGTTGGTTTCCTTATTTCTCTAAAGCAAAGGCCATGTTCAGACTGTATGAAATATCAGGGTTGAGCTAACTCGTGGTGGCGATCTAACCACGGCACAACTCAAACGAAGGATGGACATAAGTATGGAGAGTTAGTAGTGCCTGAGCCTGAGAAAAATTGAGAAAGAAAAAAACAAAGATTTTTCCTCGTCCCCCTTTAAGTCACGGGTAGATCGATAGACCGAAAAGCCTTGGATAAATTCTGAACTGAACTGACAAGAGGCACAAGAAGTGAGTTTAGCTTAGCCGGCATCGGAGTAAAAGCTGGGCCAGGCTTGACTTGGTCTTTACACACCAAAACAAGAGAAAGGAACGTTGCCCTCCGTGCTTGCATTTACAGTGACTGATCTGTGTTGGCTAAGTAATATTACTCTGCCCATACAATACGCACGTACATACTTCATGTGGAGGCAGTTACAGGGAAAGACTCTTTGGCTTAGTTGAGGCGATGCGGTGTTGGGGGTCTGACGCTAAGCCTCCATCATAAACATCAGACTCTGCAAAGAATCCTCGTCCCATCCAGGCACAATAATCGTGGAGCGATAAAAACACAACCACAAGTCATGATACCTTCCTAACCTAGCCTCTATTCAGCTCCTGCTCTGCAGGGTGCAGTCAGTCCAATCCACAGTAAAAGTCCATCCCTATTATTTAATACCTTATCTCCACCATTACTCATTCAAATGAGAGAGAATATGAAATACAACAAACTTATATTACGGATAAAATATAACAATCTACTTTATCCACCCATTCCTTCAACTTTCCACTCACTCAAATTCTAGTCACACGTTCAGCGGATGGGTCTACTGTAATAACATATCATTTCAAATGTAAGGACATTCAATCCCATCGTCCATCCCATATACCAAGACTTCTTCTAAACGAGACATTTAAAGGAAAAGACTTTTTACGAGATATTCTAAGAAAATACAAGCATTATAGAGCGTATGTTTCTCCGCATGCATTTTAGAGGTCCGACGCTCGTATAATGTTTTAGCCTTTGAAATCCCTTGCTTGTATAGTTGTCACATGGGGTATTTCGTGATCGTTGTCGCGGTTGTAAAATCCACCATTTTTTGACCAAGCTTGCTTAATCGCAAGACATCATTGCCACTGTACACTGCACTCTAAGGTATAAAGCCAACCTTATTTTGTATTAACAGTAGTGGTAAAAGGCCTACATGGCGAGGAGAACAAGGAAAAGGAACCCATTTTCATTACATTGTTCTGGCTTTTACCTATTCCCTTCTGATTCTTTGGAAGGAAACCTCAAGAAAGAAAGAAAGAAAGAAAGCCCCACTGTGCGATAAAGCTTTGCGTAGTGCAGCCTATTTCACAACTAAATTGTCTCCACACACTACCAGTTAGCTCGGACATTGTCTAACTATACGACATTTCATTTAATATCTGCCTTTTAAACGTTTTCAAAGGAAAATAATTCAGCCCATCTCAAAGATCAAAATGGTAAATGAGACTATTGAGCACATTCGACTACATAAATATTTAATGAACATATTACTGCACTATACAGACCATGTTCAGAGGAAATTCTTTTAAGCTGCTAATATAGCAAAAACTTTGTAGTGCCTTTGTCACCCTCGGGATAATTCCCAGAAATCACATACATTTCAATCATGGTAAAACTAAACTCAGCTTTTACTACTTATAAAACTAATTTGAATTCATTCCTGGCTTTAGCTTGCATGCACAAAGAAATATTAAAGACTAATCTTTCTGTTGTGAATATTAGCGTAGGCTACTCATCAACTTAATGGGATATCCTAGAATGAGCGAGCGGATGCGGATGAATTACTCAGTTTCGGATTGATGAAATTTCTAATGGAAGAATAATGAGTTGGCTAGAGTTTCAGGACAATGACTCCATTCCTACACGAAATCGTCTAATCCAAAAAAAACACAAACCCGTGCTATCCTATCCCCTTGAGCATTATTGTAGGATTCTCTAGAACACAAGTCTTATGCTATATAGGACGAAACTCAAGAACGTAGTTGTATAATCTTGTTGTTGGTGTAGGAATAGCACCACAGGCAAAGGTAAAATCTACACTTACACAAATTGCTCTTCCGAGCGGAACTTGTGGCAAAAACATGGGAAGGAGAAGAGGCGAACATAGATTTGAA
This sequence comes from Thalassaphorura encarpata, assembly GCA_009869925.1. Classification (NCBI taxonomy): domain Eukaryota; kingdom Metazoa; phylum Arthropoda; class Collembola; order Poduromorpha; family Onychiuridae; genus Thalassaphorura; species Thalassaphorura encarpata. Next base: position 20,491 of record WJEZ01000058.1, read on the forward strand.
AATTTCAATATCAATATGCACCAAATATTTTTAAAGTTTTGGTGTAATATCAGAAACGCTTTTTCCAGGGCAGACAAGGAGAGAGCACCATGGGTGTGGTTCTGTCTTGAATTCAACATCCTAGTGGTGGATCATTTCTCCGTGTCTTCTTCCTTTTCTCCACTAGATTGAATTCACTTCACAGACCTACACGCCGTCATAGACGAATTCAATTCTAACCCTCTGTCGTGGAAAAATTACTACTCGAGTTGGACCAGAGGTAATTTCACTCTTCCTTCTCAACACCGAGGGGCTCGGGCTCTTTTGCCTTCTCCTTTACACTCGACTGCACTTCTGAATCATTCAAATAAAATTTACATGTATTCCCAACTCGTAACTTCATTCTCAAAAAATACGTTTTCGACTCGATTCAAAATCCGGTATTGCTAATGGCTTTTAAATTGGTTTAAATTGAAACGAATTTTTGTTATTATTGTTCATAGACTAAATCCTATTCTGCATATTGTGTCCAAATGAACGCGTCAGCCAAATCATATATCTAAAAACAATGACCCTGTTTTAGTCTTAGCGAAAGAAATTGATCAACGACCCAACGGGCCACTGATAGATATGAATTTCCTCATTAATGGAAAGAACCTGGTTACTTCAACTTCCACGCCTGCCTTCTGGTTATTAATAACGGAATAGAAAGCACAAATCTGGTCTGAAAAAGACACTCCATCACATTCTGCTTTTAATCAGACAATCAATATCCCACCAAATTATCGTGTTGATTCTAGTACTCTGCTCACCTTTCACAGCCAGTTCCTAGCCATCGCAACATGGCAAGGCAAGAATTACTCTTAAAATTCAATTCGCCCTTCATCATGAGTCTCTCAATTGGATTTTGAACTCGCTTCACCCCTTCATAACCTTTCCAACATGTATACATACATGGATGGATCCTTATTTATATTCCTCATCTTCACACCTCTTTCCTTGAAGCTAGGAGCTTAAGAAGATTCAAGCTAGTCCCCACGCAATAACTAGGCTTTGCTTTCTCTTTGCCCTACCAAAAGCCTCTGCCTCGCACAGAAATTTCACTAATGTAGTTACTTTCATTTCAAATTCGATATTCCCTGCATATTCTGTTTTAAGTAAGTTAGTAAACTTTGGCTGAGATGCGGATTGTGCCGCAGTTCGTGGAATAGGAACTCAAAGAGCATTTTCCTCATCTTGTTTCAAGATTACAGAATGGTTCTGCGGGCATTAACTATACATGGAGTTGATGGGAAAACTCATCCTCGCTCTACTTTCTACGAATGTCAAACTGTTGCCAGCCAATGCCACACTTACATGTCGCCAGTTCCTTTCCAAATGATTATACGCACTCCCTTTTCTTTCTTTCGATCGTTTGGAGTCGTCTCTCATTCTGCATGAGAAGCAAAAAAAACTTTTCATGCCATGCCATGCCAAAACACTATAGCCCTTTATTCTCTCCGCGAGAGAAATCGTCCTGTGTCATGCTAATAGTCAATCACACTCTCCTTAACACAACACTGCGCACTCTACTCACTCCATTATATTCAACCATTTCTCTACCCTTAATCACAGACAAAAAAGACAATCAATCAATTAATCATGGACTACTACACCCAATGCCTCAATTGTCCACCAAAAAAGTCTTTCTCCTCTTTAATTCAGACCAAGTCATGAAAATTAAAAAATGGAGCCATAAAAACGACACTCGGCTGACGCTCAATCAAATGAATCCTGAAAGCCTGAACCCCTGAATGTCTTCCTATAAATTACTCTCCACTAGATACAAAACTTAATTAATGAGGTTCAGGTCATGCTCACCCTTCACAAACCTACAATACTTGTTTCTACTCCGTTCGGTCAATAAAAATTCCTTTCTCGTTTTCATTCGGCCTTAATTAAATGGAAGAAAAAAAGTATTGTTCTTTTTCAAAAGTCATCCTCTACTTTCTTCTCTCATGCCTAAACATAGACTAAATCTAGACTAGAAATTTTAATCAACCTTAGTTTGGTATTTCTTCAAGAATTAGGAATGGACGGATAAACTATTTGGCCAAATCTTCTGCAGCTAATAAGACAAGGAAAACTCTTGCTTCGTAATTTACTTTTTAATAAAGTTTCATTCCCAATTCAATAATGAGCACTTATAGCAAAGAGAAAATAAATAAAGTCAGCAAATATGAGCAAACATAAATTGGAAAAGAAATGATTGTTGTCCCTTGGAACAAAATAGTGATGGGAGAAGTTCATAGAAAAGCAATCAAAATTCTACATAAAATAAGGCTACAGGTACGCGATAAGGATGACAGGGTAGATAAAAATGAGATGAGATGAGATGTTCTAATAGAACAATGTCCAACATTCTCCTCGAAGACAAGGAGTAGTGACACATACACAACATCTGACATTTAGTTTTTATTCTCATCCGAAACTGCTTCCCCAGATACTAGGCTTGTAAGTTCCCTTTAATAAAATCCTTAATCTAACCTTTGATATAAACTTATCCAAGATATAGATAACGCAAATCCTTATTTCACGTCAGTACAACTTTCATTTCTATTCCAATGTCATAATCCTTAAAGCGATGGAACCAACAAAAAATTTATTTGAACCATTTCAAAAAAGGTTTGATAAAATAAGTAACGTTATTTACAACTGAAGTCTACGTTGGAAATGGAATGTACTCTACGCCAAGAAATGGTCTAGGCTTACAGGCTCATTTCTGTTCCTAACTTGAGCGGTATTAAAGATTCATCCCAAATTTTGCAGTACAAAAATATATACTATCTGTGCAATTGATGAATATGAGCACAACTAGACAAGATTAGATTATTTACAAATATGATTCACATACAGTCGTATAAAGTGAAATGACTACATTTTTTAGACACTGCAAGTGCAAACAACGTGTATTCGGGTACTACAAACAAAATCTGATTTGATTTCTAGTGTATGATTATCAAGTACAATTTTGCCCCAATCACCAGCATCACCATTTCTAATCCTCCCACATTCATCCTGCACTACAAAATTATTTATAAGCACCGTTCAAGAGTATTATCAACTTTGTTCAGCTCCCAGCTAGAGACATCGATTACACGGACCACTAAAGCATCTACAATTCCTTCCATGTGAATTCTTCTGGTTAGTTTGAAATTAAATTTGGCATTAAATCATTGATGAGAAATATTTATCGAATCATACGGTGGAAATAGCAAGAAATCAATTTCCAGTAGGGCATGACTTTCAACCCTAAATACTTCACATACATAAATGAAACGTAATAATACCCTCCAGGAATTTTAAAATGACATTAACTAAATTAAGCTCGAAGCATCAGAGATTTTACTCCAAACCAAAACGATTTTAAACAAACCTTTAATTTTGTATGAATTAAAAAAGTTAGTAATTTTTTTTTGTTTTATTGTTTTCTAATTTCCCTGACCTGTTTCGATGGAATAGGAAGGCTACGAGCAGCTTGGCTTTCACCAACCAATTAGGACATAACAATGAATTCATCCTCAATCATTCATAACCGGGGAAAGCATATTTGTAGTGAAGGAAGTAAAAGCATGATGCAGATGTTTAGTTCAATGACTGAGCTGGGAAACCCATATTAAGCCTAATGACTCAGCTTCTGAGTTCTGATGATGATAGGGATGATGGGAATAGGAATCAGAGTGAAGAGGAAAACAAGTCAATTCACTCGACGCCAGTCATATCATATGCCTCTAAATATTTAATAAGGCTAGTGGACGAGATTGAAAATTGTGTTGAGGATTGGTCCGAGTGGTTTCACTACTCTTGTTTTTGGACTCTGGCTTTATGTATACACGCTAATGGGAAGAGGTAGAATTTCAACCCATCGAATTCACCTTAGGTGCTTTGTAATTAGTGTCAGCCAATCCAATTCACCCAGGAGTAGGGACCGATAAAACCACATTTACTTGGAACTAACAACAGGGAAGCGGATTCCTAAACTACTTTATAAATTTGGCTACACCATGTATGTGTGACATGTCCCTTCACGTCTGTGGTTCATGTACGTTGAGAACTATGATTAGGGTTGGATCGGTAGAATAGTGAAAAGACAGCCGTCAGAGACAGATTAGCCCAAGTAATTGGCTTTCCCTCCAACCTGATATGATTGGTTGGCTTACATGTTGTCTCCTTTTAAAACTAATTTTCTACCCATCATCTTCCAGATTACCCAAACACGTAAGTCAAGTGCTAATTGACGTAGAATTAATTACTATACCCACGCTCACTTCATCCATTCCTTGTTAGGTGTTCACATTCCCCCACCATTTCCTCTCACCTCAATCCGTCACACAGAATTAGGTGATATCACCTCGGCTATTGTTCGGTTATAGTAATACTAGGAGTAGCTACGCAAGAGGGAAAACTTACATTTGTAGTCATATTTTGACACCTTTCTTGATCCACAACTGATTGTTCTCAATTTAGAATTTGTTGGCGAGTGACAGGGTGAACAGGTTGAACAAATCACTATCAAGTTGTCATTCAAAATATTCAGATGATTTTTTGCCAGAAATATCAATGTTTCAGGGGTGAATTAGAATAAAAGTACTGCGAATACAAGGATTGTGATGTCGATGGGTAGGAAAAAGTCGACTTTTATGGTTTTGGTGGTTCGAAGAACAGCAAATATACATTAGTTTTTGTACCTTGTCTTTTTCCTTTCGCTTTCACCTTACGTTGCAATCACTCTGACATATAGAGTTCCAAAAATCCCAATTTCTGCTGGCACCCAGAAAACCCGTTGAACACTGTTTTTGGCTAAGCAACTAGTGTACTCAAAATACTTAGGTACGAATTGTACGCTTACTTGAACCACCGTCTCACTCTTCCTTGGAAACTTTTAACGAGTTCTTAGCAAGCTCAATTTCCCAATGTCAATGCAAGTAGTCACTCAACCACCTCTAAGTTTAGTAGTGCGGTACGATAAAAGTTTCGTTATTGAATCACGCATGGAATTGTATTGCTTAAATGTGACCACATAAATTTTGTATAGCTTGAATTACTCTTTGAGAAAAGTCAAATATTCATTGATACTGTCATTGTTAATGATACGTCAACTTGATCTCAACTTTAATGTTGGTTTTGGGGGAAAAAATAGAATCTCACCACTGGCAAACTTAAATCTCAAGTCGTTTATAATATTTCGACCGTCCGAACTTGACACTCCTTTTAGAAGAAAGGTCAGAATTGATCTTGTCCAAGCAATTTGCTTTTCTATGAATTACAAAGAGAAAAGCCGATGAAGAAACAGACTGTAGAGAGATACACTAATCCTCCTTGTGATAAGTTTGTTCTGTCCACTAAATTAAGAATTTGAAAACAGTCAACTTTTGATGTTTGAGTTTGACTATTTCGTGTATTTTTCTATAACTTTCCAATATATTTCATGTGCCCTCTCGGTGTGACAAATTCTCTATTTACTCCTAAGGGGACTGATCTAATGGATTAACTTGTGATGTTGTGAATGTCTTTGAATCGTAGGAAAAAGTTGATACCACAGTTGGTGTATCTTTGTAAGAGCAGAATGCGTTGTTGGAGACTGCAAAGAATTGGATAGATGTTATTCGAGTAGTTGTGGATGGAGCACTGGAAACAAGATTTCTCCCGTGCCGGTTTATACTCCCGAATCGACTCAGTTTGGCCATACCTCTCCGAATTGACTCTACTCACCCTCAACAAGTTTCTTTCCACCCAAACCAAGCGCAAACTCAAGCCTGGTCCAAAGCAATGCTCAACTTCTGAAACCACCACACCAAAAACCTATCGCATACCCTCTCCTTGCAAATATAAGTCGAAATTAAATAGTCGTCCCATGTTGAGTAAACCTTTGTATTAAATAATTAACAACGCTTAGTACGTCATTTTTTCAGTACTATGAATTTGTGTGGAAATAGAGCCCAAAAACAAATTATCATTCGTCAATAATATGGGTATTGGGTATAGAGAGTTTCGACAAGCAGTTGACTTGAAAAATGATGGAAAAGCCATTGTCACATTACGACATCGTACCTCGTATAAATTGTAGAAATCACAAAATTTATACCACTCATTATCTGAGTGAATTAACTGAATCGTCGTCTCCAATTAGGAAATTTTTCACCCAAATAATACAAGACAGATGTGAAAGTGAAATAATAGAGCAGCTGAATATAATAAGTTCCCACTGAAACTGTTGATTTGCGTCTTCAACAAATGAAACCTTTCTAAGGGTAATTTTGGAAAAGAAACTAGAAATCTGTGCAGGGTTTTTGAATTAAAATTGAGTGACATGGTTCCACCCACGTAGCCCGTGAATGAACGTTCAATATTCATTTATTTTGGTTGACGGGAGAGTGGGGTGGAATGAAAAATCCTGAGGTTAAATTATCATATGTTAATCCGAGTGAGATGTGAATGAGGTGTAGCTCAGTGGAATACAAGGCTTTGCTTTCAAGGTATGACTGTCATCAATTAAGGAATCTATCACAAATGCATAAAGCCCATCTCATTCCCTTGCTACGAGCAAACATGTTAACCATGTTATGAACCTAACATGAGCTAAAATCCATGCCAAGTGTAGAAGGACAGATTTTCTTCATTGGGAAGATATGAACAAAATACTGACTGACATCGGAAGGACTCAGTAACTTTCCTTCCCTGGGTCCCAAATCTAGAGGGAAGTAAGTGAAGGGAGAAAGTCCGAAAGAACTTTAATCCAATTCCACTTTCTCATAGTCACGAAATTCTCAGCCCGCCTTGGATTTGCATGTGATTATTTTCTCCCACAAATGCTCAAATTCAATTCAACAAATTGAAACGAATCTTAAAGTTTTCTTTTCCATATTTCCATTCACAGAGAAACTTTTTAGAGGAAGAAAGAAACCAACGAACTTGAGACGACTTGAAAACTCCTGTGACTGTAAAACTAAGTTCCCAAGATTCCATCCGTATTTTCTCCTTTCTTACAATAAATAATTTCACTAAAGGCATCCAAAGGTGAACAAAATTCATGGCAATGACTTGGTAACCTATTTTGAACGAATTCCCTCAACATTTATTCCAGCTTTTCTGCGAGAAAAAAAACTTTGATTCAATTCCTACATTGTATAGGTCAGAGTTGAATGAAAAATAATAGTAAGATTTCTTCATAGAAATGCTCTTGTCAGCTAATATACAGTTAACCATGTTCAACGTCAATTTTGTTTATCTTTTTATTTGTGCTAAGTGTTATATATCACAACTTTTCACTTTCCGCCTGGGAAAGAAGACTGACAGGCAGGCAAAATCACAAATAGAGCGGAAATATTGTTTTTGTCCTTATACTTTAACCTTAAAAAGCTTTTACTGGAAATGTGGAACTTCCTTAGTTCCAACGATTGGTATATTGATGCAGACGTACTTTCAAAAACCAAAACATGAAACTAAAAATTACCATGTGATTCGGCAGAACCAGAAAAATCTTAACTGTACTTTGAAATTTTTCAAAGATCAATCGTACTGTGTGTTCTGTGATTGGACCTAATGCTCAGCTTTTGCCAGAGTATTTACTGTAAGTACTTGCCGCTAACTCCTGCTGGCCGGGGTGGAATATGATTCCGGGTTCTGACCAGACATCCACCCAGTAAGTTTTGTTCTTTGCTGTTTGAATCTGCAGGGTGTTGTCACATACAAAGGTTGACGGGTGACTTGTACCCATCCGTTTTCATGATGAATGTTCTGCCCATGAAATGGGCTTTGTGACATGAACGTGGGGGCAAGGAACATACTCCAACAAAATATCCTCTTTTTTGTTTCCTACCTCCTGACTTTAATTTAACTTCTCTGACTCTATTACACATAGAGGGTATTGATTACTATGGCACGGGTTATGAAATGTCTAGATATCATATGTGCATGTGATGTGTCCCCAACGCACCACTGGATTTCTCTCTGGATTCAGAAAATAAGGATGGAAAGTATTTTATCCACATGGTTTGGAGCATCATGCTGAGTCTAGCAACGAAAACTGTCATTTTTTCTCAGACCTGTCTCACAGTCTCCCATTGTAATGTTTCTCTTTTCTCCTTCCATCATTTTCCTCTAGAGCTTTCTGTTCTATTCTACAAGTCAAGAATTACAGGTGTTGGTCCTCTGTCTGACAACATAATTTCTTTTCATTTCTACTCCGTTTGAACTCAAGCCTACTTTAATAAAACGAAAATCCCTTAAAGGTGTCTCCAGATGAGTTTCTCTGTCTACATTTACTTTTCTATCCTTCTCCTGTCGAGAACAAGGAATAGGGCGGGAGAACTGAACTCTGACTCAGTAAACTAAAACATATCATATAATTCTGTCATGCTAGGTCAGAATTGGTCTTAACGGAGACTACCTTTTGACTGGATAAATTTGCAAACATTGTCTGTCTTTTACGATTCACAGAAATGGATGCTTTAGGAAAATCGCTGTCCTTATATGGAAATCCAATTAATTTCAAATAAAGCATATATCAAATGAGAATTATTTTAGGGCTAAAATGAAGTTAACGGAGAAGAAATTTAGATAAGGTTAGGCAGGTTTAAAGTTAACAAATAAATGGGTCGAGTTTGAATAACTAATAAAAACAGCAAGCGATACCTCATATTGGAACCAAGCCATGAAAGAGGAGAATCTGAGGTGTCGGTCAGAGGCATAAAAGAAGCGAATTCCGTGGGTATGATGATGTAATGCAAGGGTAAGTATTGAAAATTTGACAGGAAAAGGAGAATGGAAGAGTTGGATGGAAATTCGTTCCTTGGGCACACATGGGCCCACTTGAAGGGTGGCTGATCAATATTTCAATCTATTTATTGTTTTTATTTCCATTCTACAGCCTTCCTTGGAAAAAATGATGAAAATTTTCAACGCGAAGCAATGCTGATGGGAGTGAAATGGAAGGGTTCCGTCTGGTTTGTGCCTTAAATTGGCTTACATTCTCCTCCGTGCAGAAACCGCCCACCCAAGACAGGAATGGTTTCATCTCCCCAGGGAAATGTTCTCTTAAGGAGAAAGGTCTGACTGCTCCCGTATGCGTGCCAGGCACTAGTACACGGTATCCAAGAAAAATGTCATGAATCTCGAGATGGGGTACCAAGGAGTAGCAAGCTGGGGAAATATAAACGTGCATTATTTCCACCAGTGCATATTTATTTCTTCCACGGGCATTTCTATCTTCCTGGCTTAAATAGAAAACGGTCAAACACCTGAGGTTCCAACCATCCTGTTCGATGACGCTGAGGACCAGGTTGCGTGCCATCCCTTGGATTGGATACTACGTTTTGAGGATAAATGGATGTATATGTAGCCTAAGAAATACGGAAACTTCCATAATGCGAACAATTCACTCATTTCTAGGTTGTAGGTTTGATGGGCCTAGTAGGCTTTCTCCCAAAGAACTAAACGCATACGAACTTGGGAGACATGTATTAGTTTTTCCCCAAATAGGGAATTTGTACTGTTCTTCCAAGTTGAATTGTAAGGGAAAAATAAATTGATCCGGAGTGTAAAGTTGGCTGCCACGAAGCCAACTTTGAGAAATAACTTTTCCCATGTTCTTTTCGTTCCTCATTCCCGTAGCCCTTCAATAATAGTCTCAAGTAACAACACGAAACGTATTCACGTACTCAACTTGAATTACATCTTGCGTCCAAAATGTACGTAGAACCCTAATAAATCTATCTTCATAAAAACTAGAAGTGTGTGCCAAATACAAACATTGTATGATTACTCAACTCCAGTCTTCAAATAAAACTAAACATTAGACAGCCTAATCCTCCTCAACCAACCAGTATCCAAACCATGTCTTTATTTCATATTACATAAAGTGGGATGACTTCATCCTATTCCTCCATGTCATTTATAATCTCCAGATTGGATTTCTTCTGATTCCACCAAGACATAAAATTCCTCGTACTTAGCAAGAGAATACGCCAACGCATATTTTTTTTGACAAAAAACTATCCTTGCTTGTTTTCGGAACTGATTAAATTTTTTTTCCTAGTTTTGCAAAAGACTTGTGCCTTAAATGTAGGAAAGTCATGTGGAAAAAGATATGGTCGTAACCTTGAGTAATGGTTGACTGGTGTGTTATGAGAAGAAAAAGCATTTCCTACACAAAAGTAGTTAGAGTTATGTCGTATTCTTGTCCCAAGTATTTTCCTTGGCTCGTTGAGTCTACGTTAATAAAGTTGAAATGTTGTAAATCATGTTCGATGTGAGTGTTGTTGACAGTTCTTCCAGTTGGAGAGACTTTGCCCATTCCCTTCTCGTCTTGTCTCAACTGTCCAATATGGAAGTTTTGAGTCAGATTCCGTGGATCTGGGACCTTACTATTTCCAAGATTAACGATGTAATTAGTAATGTTCCCTTCCTTGTCTATAGGGTGCAGAAACCCACAAACTAATTGAGTCCTTTTCAATTACACGAACAGGGACAGCAAAACCAGTTTCTGTCTCAACTTGGAAAGTTTGACTTGAAAGGTATCACTCAAGTTTCAACCAACTCTTACCCCAGCTTTCTTCGTCGCACTTTCTGGCTAACTTATGAAACTCAAGATTTTGATTTGATCCTTTCTTTCAAAATTCATCACACTACAGCGTCCCAACTCATTGCACTGATTTAGAAACTAGTCATTGTCCGGAATTAAAATTCATGTATGAGTTCTAAATCTAACCAAGGATCATAATAAGTCATCTAATATTTAATTATGCCTAAAGCGTTCGAAAAAAGGAAGGGAAACCTAGTCTATCATTAATCCTTCATCTAGTACACACTAGTCAATATTTACCAGAAACATCGCTCATAAACTACTCTTTGATTGTTATTCATCAAAGTCAATTATGAGTAGTCCCCAAGATCAATAGATATAAAACATAATCAATTGACTAAAATAATAGACAAATGGTATTTCATTCGAACACGGTGGCAGAGTAACTGACGTTAAGAAAGAAACAAATTATCTGGAACGAATCTCTTGTCAGGATGAAGTGAAGTTGATAGAAACTGACAGAATGTCGGTGGGAGCAAGCCCAGCTAATTATTCCTTGAGCACTAATAATTTCCTGCGTTTCGTGGAAATAGGTGGAACGCTGGCAATCATAGCAGGACTGAAAAAAATTTCTCGTGGTCACCCGCTACCCTTGTAATTTATCATAAGAAAAGAAAACACAGGACATATGTACACTGAAGAATATAGTGCTGGAAGGCAAAGACTGTACCCCTAGTACAGTACGACGTGCGGCTACGAGTCCTCGTAATACGAAACGTCGGCCAAAGTCTCCTAACTCCAACACAGACTTTCTTCCTCCTTTCTCACAGGGGAGTTATTTATTTTGATCAACGCCATTTAATTGAAGTCAGTTCGTTACAGTGTGGGTTGGATGGGGAGTGCATGTACCGTCCTTTTCTCCAAATAGGCCTCCTTTAACATGTGACACATGAGAATGCAATGCCAGAAGTTGGGAAATAATTCAAGAATGACGGCAATTGTTTCAGAGGTGCTAGAGCGGGTTTATGACCCGAATGCTATTACTTGTGCTTTCATGTGACAATTATTTTAAGGAAGTTTTCTTAAGATACTCCATTACGAAATTTCATGAAATTTTAACTCAGAGTAAAATTCGTAGTGTCGTTAGCATTTCCCACAACTATGGGTAAAAACTGGGATGTGTTTAAAAATAATCTTTGGTTCATAGCCCACAACTAAAACATCTACTCTGCGAATTTTGGTTAAAGAATGCCAAGAAGGATTACTCTAGAATGGATCTTTAGAGAAATATTTAGCAGCATATTTTATATGTAGGTTCTGCCCCATGCCCACCAATCTTGAGTTCTGTTCTCCATATTGTAGAATGTGACACCGGCGTTGAAAATAATATGCTCGCTTTGGGACTTGAGATGGACTATAAATTTGCTCACTTAATGCCAATAAGCCCCTCCAGTCATTTTATTACCTAGAGAAAAGTTCACATTTCTCTTCTCCAAGACAGATCTTGTTATATTATACTCTTAACTCATGCTTACTTGTTTTCATATAAGTGAAGGAAACTGGCAGAACAAAATATCAAAAGATGCATATCTTCGCTACCGCCACCATCCCCTCCAACCTTAATATATCTTCTTCATTAATCTCTTCTTCTCATCTCCTACAAAAATTATGTTTCCAAGAAATGAAAATCTCTGTTATGCTTTTCCCACTTCTACAAACCCAAAGGCTCTTTTATCATTCCTACTGTGCCAAAGACAACCGTACGTTCTTTACCATACACATACAAATACTTAAAACAAAATGCAAAAACTTTCCAACTCATGACATAAAAGTCTCATAAAAAATCTTTCTTGCGTCTCATCTCAGTCAATTTCCATCCTCATCAAATAAATGCAAAGCTATACTCGTGCACTGCTCTCAGCTTAAGGTGATGACGAGACTTCAATGATGTCACTGACCTAGAATCTATGAATCTTGAATCTATGAAATCTAAAAATCAGCTACAGTTCAGGTCTTAATAATAGTGTGCAATTTATCTGCCAGTTCCTAGCATTCTTCAATCTTGTAGAGATTTGGGCTAACGTTAACAATCAATTTCTAGACCTCGTTCTAGAATTTCCTTCAGATAGCAAAGAAATGAGTACAAATGGAATATTCTCTCTAGATTACCATAATACTGTCTCAAGAAAACCTTCTGTCTATCATTAACCAATGAAATAATCTTTATTCAAGCTTTAGTTTAGGAAATAGATCAATGTAAGGCTGTTGTACACAAGACTACATTTCATGAGCACCAGGCATACCTTGCCCTTCGGCTTCGTCAAATTCTAGTCGATATAGTTTACTAATTATTGCGTTGGCCTTGGATTTTTCTAATATCCCAGCAACCTTCGTAAAAAAGTCGCACGAATCGAGAGTAATATTTGACCGAAAAATTGCTCGGAACCTTTAAAATTCTAATGGATGTAAAATAGGGAGTTCGTTGGTAAGATATTTGGAAGGCGAGTGCTGATCAGAATCTATTTTTGGATCTTCGGGTATATTAAATTAAGAGTAAAAAGCTTTTAGGCTTGGATTTAATAAACTTGGGCACATGTGCTCCTTAACGAGCTGGCGTAAGGGTTGAAGGAAATATCAGAGTAGAGAAGTTGGTGTACGTAAAATATGAAATAAGTAAAGTACAATATATAAAGTTGTTCTGGCCAAAGTAACACTGCATGGTTTGTCTGGGTCGTAAAGTGATAGGAGGAGCAGACGAGACTGAGTTTCGCTCTTCCTTCCGGCTGTTCTTTTCATCTCTTTTATCAAAACTTGAGAGAGGGGAACAAGGGAGAATTTAGTTTAGGTGTTCCCAGTCGTCAAGAAGAAACTCACATTCACATGGTTCTAGCTACCTTCCGTATCATTTTGACTCACTCATCCCCAATCCACTCATCCAAAGTCAACTTGACTCAACTAAACTTGTTCAATGCAATGGGATGGGGAAGGTTAGGAGAAAGAATTATAGAAAGGTCCTTTATCTTTCCAAGATGGAGTAACTGGTGTGTTTTGCCATCAAGTGAAAGAATAGCAGACAAAAGGATGTTGAATGTTGTGTTCGTCCCAGGACTGCTGACTACTAGGAGTCTTAAGAAAGAACGGACGTACGCAACAGCAGCATCCTCTGCCAATCTTTATGACTCCCCATTGCAGCTAAATTAATAAGGAACCATTTCATTATTTTGAAAGCAAAGTCTGGTTAAGATTTTCTCTATCCTACCCAACTTTGTTCTTCGTTTTCTGAAACTGATAGCTTCACTCAGCCTGCCTTCCGCTCCATTCCTTGGATTCCCATGTCTTCTAACACACATTGAGATTCCAATCCTCAACTCTTTCCTTCCTCCTTTCACTTTCTCATATCAAGAAAAGGGAAAAGAGAAATCGTCTTCATACAGTCACAATGTCTCCACCAGAAGTTATGCTCAAACTTCCCTTTAAACTCCTTTCGAATACCATGAACTTAGAAAAAGCTCTTTCATTTTCAAATTAGACGCTCCTAAGCTCTCTTCAACTTCAAATCATTGACAGCCAGACATTCAAATCGCTTTGTTCTCGCTTGTCTACATTATATTAAATGAAATGTTCAATTCCCCTTCAACTTTCTTTAATAATAAAATATTTATGTTACTTATAGTCATTTTAACTAAAACTATCCTCTAGCAATGCACAATCCAAGAAACTTACATGACCAAATAAAAAACTCACTTGGCACGCACAGGCAAAATCGTTTTTTAGCAACTTGGTTTACATTTCCGGTAAAGACCAAATTTGTTTCCTTTCATCTCAACTAAACGAGTGAGCGTAGGTATTCAATGTAGTGCAAATATTATTTTCCGCCAAAAGCCTGCCAGGAAATCAACCAAAATAACAAAGAAGCCATAAACTTCTGAACGAGTTCAGTAAGATCAGAGTTTAGTATAGCACATACATACATAGGACAAATAAGGATTTCAGAGAATACAAAACTATCGAAGAAAAGAAAATTAAAATGATTTCCTGTTGAAATATATTTTTACCTTCGTTTAAATAAAAGTGAATTCAAATAAAAATCCGATTTCATAGAAATAAGGTATATGATAAAATTTCTTTTTCTACTTTCCAGAATTGAAGGTACATTTCAAAGAAGCCAGAATATCAGGCAAAGTTTATAATTTCCTATAATAAACATTAGATGGTCTATTGCAAAGAATATTTGATACATTCTGCATCTAATACTACAATACTGACTATATGCAATACCAAATATTTCACCAATTCAGGTTTAACGGTTTTTTTCATCCATGATCACCTAACTGAAGAATTATCGTTAGAAACTGTTATTGTTATTTCTTAAAACTTCTCTAACACTTTAGCCATCTGACTTGGTCTGAACTAAGCCATTGTCCTACAATGCAATGATTCCTAAGTGTCTTTTCCCCACTTTAATTTGAAGGTATAGAATGAACCAACCAACTGACTGAGTGAGACGGAATCAGTTTGACAAACTCACGCCCCGTCAATGAAATATCCTCTAAGTAATAAATGTCGTGTCATGCAATATGACAAGGTATCGCTTTCACGAAGCATTTCAAATCTTACCAGTTTTATATTATATCTTCATTGTATTATTATAGACTGGTCTTATATTGTCATAAGTCCTTGTTGGTTGTTTCCCGGTATGTCTTGAGAAGTAATTTCACGACTGATGCCTGACGAAATATGCTCCGATTTCACTTAATATGAAAAGTTTGACCATGTATATAATATTTGCTAAGAAGCGTCTTGGCTCACACGCTACCGGTTCTAAAGATATTGCTAGATCAAAGGGCAGATTTGGCATAAAAAATTAACAACCTACATGCAACCTTTCAAAACCCGAATTAACGGGAAGCAAATGATTAACCGTCCTTGGAGTCTGAAGCTAGACCGAGTCAAACCTTTAGTTTAAAATGAAGTTGGGTTCAACAAATCACAATGAAACCTTATTTGATGTCAGCGGAAAACCCTATAATATTCTGACTGCTTTTCTTTCATTGTATTATTTGTAATATAGTGACAGGGCTACGCGAGAAGTGACATTATATTTATAACCACCTGGCCCTCCCCTTCATTCGTAATACAACTTTGCATGTGAAGTATAATTACAAATGCGGGTGGTGGATTTTGATCCGTGGATTTAGTGTGGCCTGCGTAGGATTTGTAAAGAAAACATTAGATTTCTTTTCATTTTTCATCTCTCGATCCTGCGTCCTTCTTTCCTTCCTTTGACAAAAGCTCTTGGAGCATTTAAAGGATGAAAGAAAATGAAGGTTTGAGAAAAACCTTTCTTTATACATAGAGATTTTATATTGCGATTCTTCAAAATGAAAACAAGCGTCTGTGCTTTCCCTCAACAGAATGTATAGACAGACTGGTAAAAAGCACTGTAACTCATCTCTCATTGTCAGTGCGGCAAGTGAAAGAATATATTATTTGAAAACCCTTGTTTGTATTGAGGATTACTGAGAGAAATATGCAGGGATGAAATGGGGTCTGAGAGAAGTGCAGAGAGTGAAAGAGTACTCTACTTCCTTTTTTAAAAAAATAACATTACATTGCGGAAAAGACCTTCCCTGTCTACCTCCAACTTATACATATAGATAGAGGACGGATGTGGAGATAAAGTTTACGGTAGGTAGGAGGCAGCGATATTGAATTGTTACTGCATGACTGCTGACTCACACTTTCCTTGGCTGAATTCACTCGGGTGGTTGTGGCAAAACTCAACAGAGCCACGGCTGGATTGCATGCGAGAAGAGGTGGAATGGAAAAAGGACCAAATTCCAACTCTTCTTCCATTTCATCTCTTCTTCTCCAGGCCTTATGTCTCACCAGGGACATCATCCACTCATCTCATCTCCATCCTTGGCAATACAATTACCTACATACTTGTCCATCCTCATTTAAAAGCTCTTGAGAAAGAGACCAATTGTGAGTTTATTCAACAACCTTCACTTTACTCATCCATCCAACAAAACAAATAATTCTTCAAATCTACGTTAAATCTTCCTTCCGACATCATATCGTTTCCATAAATTCTCAGGATCATTCATAAAATATATTACCACATATAATAGTTCTAATTTGAAACATCAGTTACGAATCATTGTACGTTATTGTTATTACAGTAATGTAATCTACAAATTCAATTCAAAGGTAATTAAACTGTGTGAGAAACCGAAATGATGATATTTTATGGCTTATCAGTAAGTTACTGTGGAGTAGTAAATATAAGCATAATTCCTATCAATTTTAAAGTTGAGCAGTGCAAATATTTTCCCAACAGCAAATTACGTCAATCGCAGAGGAAATTGTCCCGCTATCAATTGTCTTTATTTGTGTGTTGGTTTAAATGCGGGAAGCATAAGAAATGCAGGTATCAATGCGTTTTAGAGCAAATCAGTAGTATGAAGCTTACTACGCAGAATGTTTTCCTGAATGTATGTACATTCGCATTGGCTTCATCTAAGGTGAAAGTAGGAAGTCGAAAAAGTAGAAACAATGGCTTGACGCTCTCGAGTAAGTGACATTTTGACAGGAAGCCTTTCCGTGTACTAACTTGACATACTGTGTGACTAAGAAAACCTCTGGAGACTTGAGCTTCTAAGACACTCGGTGAGAAACGACACCCAGATACACATATGCATAGAGTTGTCTATAGCTCAGGGGCTATTGAATCCATTCAACCAACCTATCTTAACCTCCCCCTCTCACAGGATCTTCTCCAGACAAAACACCCCTAGCCCAACTTAGCATGAGGAGAAGGTACGGACATGCAGAAGTGCTGCTACCACACCTTTCTCCTCGTCTATAGTTGAGCAAAGAAGAATTGAACAGGAAAAGTGAAATGGAACTATCAAGTCTTGAGAGGAAGTAGAGAGAGGTCCATTTCATTCTCCAGAAAAAGAAGGAAGGAAAGCAAATCCGCAAGTGCATTGGGATGTCACGTTTATATTTCATGCAATTTGTGTGTGAACTTACAGTGTGAGTTTTCCACTTTACTCTACTCCACCCTTTTCTCTTCAACGAGCATTATCTCGATGACAAAATGAGAACAGGAAGTGAGTTTCTCTTCACTCCAAATAACTATCTACAAGCCAATAGCTACTAGCCGTGCAACGCTAGCACAAGTAAAATTCACCCATTTAATTCTCGATTACAAAGACTTGGCACACAATGAAGCCTTCTAGATTGAAAAGGACAGAAATTCTGATTTATTCAAATTATTAATGCCACAGCAATGAGTGCTACCAATCCTGATGCTGAAAACTTTTTGTATAGATTTCCTTGATTTTTATCTTTCGCAAACAAACCTAACCATAGCTGCATTGTATAAGTGCTGT
This sequence comes from Thalassaphorura encarpata, assembly GCA_009869925.1. Classification (NCBI taxonomy): domain Eukaryota; kingdom Metazoa; phylum Arthropoda; class Collembola; order Poduromorpha; family Onychiuridae; genus Thalassaphorura; species Thalassaphorura encarpata. The sequence continues at coordinate 38,431 of WJEZ01000058.1, forward strand.
GGCAGGGTTGTACACCTCCAAACATTTCATACTGAGCAGCATAACCCAAATATGAATAAGCTCAAAACCTAGTGAGACTTCGAGGGTTTAATCATACTTAATTAGAGTATTATCTCAATATTAAAACATAAAGTTAATTTTGTAAATTAGAGAGCAAGAATAGTCGTAGTATGAGGAGTATGACTAATCAAATATTAAAATTTCAAATACATACGTGTAAGCGTGGGAGTACCAGTCATAAAAATGTGCACAAAATATTTTGATATGTTAAAGAAATTCTATACTTTATTTTGTCATTATGTTCATAAATGAGCGTGAACTGCTACTGAACATAAGCGCAGCAATGATGAGAATTGTAGTGGTAAAAAATTCTACCCGCTTTACGTAGATATTAATTCTAAATATTAGAAACAAGCCTACCTTTGGAATTCTTTATGTTAATGGTCCAAGACATTAATCTTGTGTAATAACTTTTCAGTTCTAACGGGCTAGTAAAATTCCTATGATCCATTCGCAAGGGTGGAAGAAACCCATTTAAGTCAAAATGAAGAAGTTCATGGAAATAGAGAAAGCGTTGGAAAATACCGATAAAAATATAATTCATAGGCATTATATACATAACTTGTTGACGTAGAAGCAGGAGGAGGAGAAAATAATTTGAGTCAATGGTAGGATGGAAGATAAATGTTTAAAAGAGAACCTTTCTACTATCCCAACACCTTCTTCCTCTGCCTTCCTACTTCATCATCATCCTAATTTTTCCCTCCATCAGCACATGCAATTTCTCCTTCCTATCACCCACTCCACCCTAATTTAAAATAATAATGATTCAAGGGTGGCAGTGGAAGTTTGGGGAATGCCGTGCATAATGTACATATTTCTTTTCCATCTCATCCTCCGAAAAAACTCACTTTTTCTCTTTCAAAAGATGATAACTTTCGTTTGTAATATCCTGTAGGAAACGAACGCATAGTAATTAGATTGATATCTCATTTCCATCCTATCAGAAAGGAATATGCTATCAAGGGATGAAGAAATTCCGTGTGAAAGTGAAGGTACAAACACACAGTACATGAAGCAAGAGAGGCACATGGGTTCCTTAACTAAAAGTCACATCCGCTCTTACCAACAGTTTACGTGTTCGTTGGCTCTCGCACCAAAAAGTTTTTCTCCTCAGATTCCTTCGTTAATTAGCACGGAACATTATACAGGGAAAACAACATTTCCAAAGAGGGCTTTCCCCTTTGGTGAGTCTCTTTTAATTAATCTCATCATGCTTCCAGAATTAAAGCCAATCTACAGGTCCTGTTAATTTAAGATTGGTCCACCATATGCTGCGAAAAAGTGTTAAGAAAGCCTTGCTTTCCTGTGAAAGAATATTTTCCCTTGGATCCCTTACATAAATTATTACTTCGTTTTTTAAAGGATTATGATAAAGGGTAAATTCTTGATCATAATCCCTTCGCCATGTTATTTGAATCTGTACGAATGCCGGATTTATAAACCAATGTGGTTGAGTATAGACGAAAAGAATAGTGATTCTGAATCGAAATGGATTTTTCCAAGTTAATAGAATAAAATCCGAAATAGAAAATGATGTACGAACGGCATGTACAAAGAAAGAAGGCACAAAACACCAAGCATCAAAAGAAACTTCAAACTCCTCAGAATCACAATCCTTCCTTTCCACCATATTTACTGAGGAAGAAGGAAAAAGAAACTCCTTGCGAAAGAGATTTCCAAGCAACGATTCCTATTGTCAACTTTTCAAACAGAGTAAAAGATGTAACATAACACAAAAACAGCCACCTCAGGGATACCTACTCCCATCATCACTTTACCAAGCTAATTTTGTCTAAAATGAGGCAGACTCTGCTCCCTATGCCAATCCCTGCTGTGTGCTAATGAGACACGTTTGACGAAGACATGTCGTATGTATCAATATTACGGGAATTGCAATTTTAGTCTAACATTAGAATACTTGGACAAATATCCTTGGATATCCAAACTTCATTTAATTCCACTATTCAATAAATATACCCTGAGTAAAAAAATTTGATGTTGCTTGAACTTCTTTCAAGTGAATAACTTGGAGCAGTTTTAGGTAACCACAAAAGAAGTCTTAATAATTCCGTTTCATCTATTTTTCACAGACCCAGTACCTTCAATAGAGGCTTAGTACTACCACTACGGGCCTGGGCCTGGAGTACGGCAAGCAAGTATTTAAAGACTGAAAGGGCATAATACTACTTAGAATACAATGACAAAGAAGTGGGTAGTGGTTTAGGTTGAAATCGGATAACAGAAGGAAAGGTAGAGAGCACAAGGAAAATGCTTGCTCATTAATTTGGGCGGATGCCGCTAGCAAAAGGTTTTTGTATACTGTAGTACTATGTCGATAAGATCGCCTGTACCTTTCCAAGCACGGCCAAGGAGGGTGGATGATATTGCACGTGAATTCTGTATCCCCCACCACTTGATTGATCGACTTAATTACGCAAAACAAAAGAGTGAGACAGGAGTGAGAATTGTTTCCACACAGACTTTGGCTTAGGGTATTTTTGTGTACGATAATAGGAGGAACCAACTAACTCTACTTCCTTCATACCATAAGCCAATGAAATAAAACTTTGGTACGGATGGATTGCGAAACCAAGTACGCGTGCTCAATCTCATTAGTAAATAATATTTGTAAATACAGAAACAAAAAGGCACGTACTGAAATGCTAGAGCTCTAGAAAAATTCTAATATGATTAGCTGAAATAATAGTAATAACGTGGACTGTAAGACCATCCGTTCCAACCAAATGTGATCAAAACTCGATCTAATGGATGAATTTGGAATAAAAGACACAGATTATATTTGAGAACCAAGTTGAAGATTAGCATGGGGTTTCAGTGAGTAACCTACTCCAGCCTTATTCGTGCCTTTACTCCAACCAAACTCCTCATGGCACTAAGATACACAGGGTGCCTTGGAGTTGGAACGGACGGTAGAAGTGGAGAATGGAAAATCACATAAAAGCATCAAATATGAAAAAAGTGTTAAAACTAGCTGGAGGGAAATCCCACATCTCATTCAGAAGTAGTGTGTTAAAATTTTCTCCAGGAGCTTTCACTTGTGAGTTTTGGGAGAAAGACGGTAGAAAGTTGCCTGGGCCGGGAGGAAAAGAAAGGAAAAAAAGAAAGTGTCTTCTTGCCTGCCAGCTTAGGTTAGGCTAACTATGACTTTCTCTCGCACCCAGAACCGCGACTTTCCATCCTAACCTATCTGAAACTTCACAATTCAGGATGAAAGTCATTCCATTGGTTTCTCATTCGGTTTGCGTGGAGCGACTATTACTACTACTACGTTCACTTGAACTTAGAGCGGTTAGAATCACAACTCACTGCACAGTGATATGTCAAGAGAGAAATTTTCTGTCAAGACTCAAGACGTGATTTCGATTTCTATGAACGACGAGAGAGCATTTTTAATTTTCCTCCAAGAGTGACACTAAATTTTTAGATTTAGATCACGACTTGAATTTACTCAATGCCGCGCGTGCCGTTCCCAAACATTCCTTTTAAAGGACTTGGATATGCACAACCGCATTTTTCTTGAATGTGAGTAAACTTCAAAGCAAAATTGAGTCTCGCAAAACTTGAGCAACTACTAATGGTAATATTTGAATGCATTAAAATGAATCAATCCAATGGAATTGAAATAATATTCTCTACTGTCCAATTGCGAAACATTTCTGCTTTGAAAATACATCTTAAGAGAATTTTCAAGAGTGTTTCTATCATAATAACCTTAATCCGAGTGGATTACATGTACCAGCTTAATGTTACCATTCTGTACGTACAAAAATTACAAAGGCCGTTAATTTTCCTCTAAATTCTAATTTTATTTTACTTCTTCATTTTCCAAATAAAAATGTTAACCCTAGGTCGATTGAGCTTTCGACTACACTGAAGACTGAATGCACTAAAAAATTAATTTTGTGGAATAAATGGGCAATTACATTGAGACGAGAGCTCTGGGCTTGTGCATTGGTCAAATGTGTTTCCTGCCTTTCCATTTTCCCAAAGGCAAATAGCGTGGAAAGTGTTTCCTGCAAAGCACCCATCCTAGGACTCAAGTTCGAGGGGCCAATGACAAGGGCCTTAGAACTTGAGAGGAAATCCTTTCCAATGACCCTGTCTACTCCATATAGTCTAGAGTAAAAATTCTAGCAGAGTATTTCTAATAAAATAGCCTCGGAAAGTAGAGCCCATTCCAAGAAATCGTGAAGACTTTTCCATCCTGATACAATTAACTGACAAGCCTTATCAGCGGACTGGTCAGCAGAAAACACATTCCTCTACGATTCTTCTGCAGCGCAGTTTTCCTTCACATTCATTTCCTTCGGACGTCCGATAGGCATATCACTTGTTCGCAGATGTAAACAAATCTTCAAATTCTTCGCCTCGACACTTTATAAACTTGACAACTTTTCAAGAGGCAAAATGATTCCACATGATTTACAATGTCTGTTCATGATTTACCATCTCGTACTAAACACAATTCTCTTGTTTGAGCTGGTGATAGGATACAAGCAAACATAAAGTGCAAAAGGGAAGAGTGCCTGGTTTGAGATACTTTCTCCATTCCCTGCTTGGAAGAACCCATCATCCTATTTTCCCCTCCTTCCCATTCTCTCCAAATCTAAACGGTAAATTAACTTGTTTTCTCATTTTTGTTCTCATTTCCATTTAGATTGAGACCCATGCATATCCACTTATAACTTTGTGTATCATCTCTAGGCCCTGCCTGATGCCCTTCATGCCTTAGTCTAATACAGGGAAAGGAAAGTTGGTTTAGTCCTCTATTACTGCAAAGTACAAGGAAACCTGACGTACGTACTAGCATTGCACTGGTGTGGTGTGACTAGTTGTTGGATGGAGACAGAGAAGTAGAATTGTCGGCATTACATCCCATAAATCCATTCAATGCTACCAACTTTCCTATATTCTACTTCACAACAACCTCACTTACGCTCAGATTACACACAAAAGGCGAAAACTGCGTACAAGTTATTCATTTACTTTGCATAGAAGGAGTAACAGCCTAGCAACCAACACTCAAACCAAGAGTCCACATCGTGTCCATAAAATAACTCAAGTCAAACTTTATCTCGAGTTCATTCCAATCCTTGATACGCGCTCGACTTTTGTACTCCTCTGAACGCTTTGTAAGCTAGAAGAAAGGACTTGAAAAGAAATAAAATAGTGAATTTGTAAAATAAAAAAAAGAAACAAATTCCATAAAAATCCTTCAACTTGTCTCGTGTGAACAGATATTAAATAAATTTTGCTCCTTGGAAGGTCTTCAACTTTTCTAAAACTATGCACATACTAGACGAGCAGAAACTTAATAAACACTGTCTTTGCCAGAGATGGATTACATAAAGAACAGAGTTAAAAACTTTGAATTTAACTTTTCTACATGGAATGCGGTAGCCATATTACAGTGACTAGCACTAGGAATTAGCTTTAGCGTTCATTTACTTGGATTAAAACTAATTTACCGATTTTCTTTCCATTCTTGCAAATTAAACAAAACATGCGAGCATAGGAGTAAGATCATACGGAGAAAGTGACAGAGAAAGTTAGCTCTAACCCTTGCTTGCAAGCATCTGCACTTATATCCTGGCCTATAAGTTGTCTGGCTAAGACTTTGTTTTAGAAGGCCATCACGGATTTCATTTATCCGCAATGACAAAGACATAGATGGTGGGTGGGTAGATATGGGTTGGCATAACCCCAGAGATCCTATGTGACCTAAATTCAACGTGATCAGAATCTCAATGTCAACAATCCGAGTATAAAGGAAAAATTGAAAGAGGTAAGGGCGATGGTAGAGATATCATGCATGAACTACCAAAAATCGAAATCTGCTCAAGACACAATGACTGGGACACAATAAGCACCCAACCAACCTCAACGAAGAAGTGGGATATCCTGCCCCGATGGCCACGCCAAACTCAGGATTTTTGATAGGAAAACTTACAATGCATGCAGTTCATGTACCAAAAGCACACAAAGATCCAGATTGTTTCCGATCAAGTCATTCAAGTCACCCGACTTTCGTCCAACATACTGGATGGACTTGCTATGTCTAGTGTCGTCTTCATGTAAAAGTGAAGACGAATAAAAGGGCGGGTGCCCTTTTGAAACCCCAAAAAAGGAAATTGAGAGCTACTACATCCACAGCAGCACATGAATGTCGTGTGTGAATTCTGTGTATAACCTGTGTATTCTTTTCCGTTTTATTTCATTCAAGTGTGCAAAGTGATTCACAGAGTTAACTCTACAATCCTCTTGGTCCTGGACTCGCAGGTCAAGAAAAATAGTTTATATTCCATCAAGTTGAACTACAACATAGACTACGAAGAGTTTTAATGCCTCTTTGTATTTCAAAGATAAGAAGTTGGAGCTTTTGACTTAAACGGAATATTTCCAAGATATATTTCATGTCCTCCTACATAGAAAAGCCTTTAACTTAAAGTTCAGAGCAGGATCCTAATTCTGTAGATTGCACATCATGTTACATTGTTGGGCAAGAGTTGTAGTGAGAATGAAGAGTAACATTATTATAACCACGAGTCTTGTCCGCCTTCACACCTCCTTTTCACTTCCAAAACTTTCTTCCAATTCTCTTTCAAACAGAAACAAGGAATCTCTCTTTCCTTTGTGTAGACTAAACACAAAACCAAACCTCGGTGTCCCAGTTCATTCACTCACTAACTTCATCCAAGAACATGAAAGTCAAATCTACACCGCTCAACCAAGTTAGCACGTATTCTTTTAAGCGAATTCTTCTGTTCACTGCGAAGGAAAGTGCAGAATCGCACTTTCACAAAGCCATCCTCATATTCTTTCTCTTTTTTGTCTCAATGAAAATAATATGTTTCTATTTGAACACATTGCCGAAAAATAACTCTAGAATAACTCCAGTAGTTTGGTCAACTTAGACATCATGGAACTATTTGTAAATAGAATGTGAAGGTGGTAATAAGGAAATAGCTAAATTGAAAAGTACAATTCGTGTCATGAATATCTATCTGTTAAATCGTTCCTTTATAAAATTTAATTTACAAATTTAGTTGCTTTAATTATTTAGATAACAGCTTTTTTCATTCGGTCGGGTTCTTCAAGACTAGGATTATATTTAGATTTAATGTCAAGTTTCTTTGGTTATAGGTTGTAACAACAAATTGCAAGCATATGAGACCTTCCTCGACCCTTTTATTCCGAATTTTATTTCAAGATCAGTTCAAAACAGAGACTATCCTCCAAACTGGCTCAATGCATTACATTTTCTGTATTACACAGTTAAGTTTCTCCCAACTCATCTGTCGTCAAGTCCATCCAATGTCGTATTCCCTATTTCCTTTCTATAATTTATTTCTAACAGTAGCCAAAGAAAGTATACCGCAACCGTTGAGCCCACTAGATTGGAAGTAAACTGTATGAAAGGATTCCAACCAAGATACGAGGGTTGTGAAATTATAGCCAGTCCTACTAAATGTCCATTTCTCCAGGGAAAAAATGTGTGGCTTTGGTAAGGAGGAAACCGGTGAAGATTGTACGAAGCGAGTCGAACCTACAAAGTACTCATGCAAGAAGATCTTCCATTTCTTATTCTTATTTCAACTTGGACCATTATTTTCACACTTTACAGAGCACTTGTGAAATATGTGCACTAACATATTCACTCTGCACGAATAACCACGATCATCACTCTGCAGATTAAGTTACAAGGGTTTCATTATTTTTATCCACTATTTAAGCTCAGAATTCAGTATATAAATGAAGTGTAATAGTCTGTAAGGGCTACGATCTAAATCGGACAGAATAAATTCTGATTTGATTAATAAGTTTTATAATCTTAAGTTTAGAGGGAAGGGTTATGACTGATAGTATCTTATTTAAAAATTTCCAATTTGAAGTATTAAGCCCGATTTACTGTAAAAATGTTGTATGAGAAGGTTAAGTATAAAAAGGAAGCTTGTGTAGCATAAAGTAAAAGCATCCTATTTTCTAATTTAATTGTTGACTTGACTTGAATAAAACTGAATTTGAAACTTGAAATGGAATCCATTAAGAGGGCTGGAAATTGAATTCAAAACATAATTCACTTTTATTTCTGTGGTAGATATTGAGAAAGCATTGGTTGCCTATTATTTCTCGTAACCGAAGCAGTTGTCAAGTAGAATCTTTTATGCTAATTTAGAACCTCGAGTTTTCGAGGGACAAAAAAAGTTTCAAGGCCTGGGATTAAATTACTAATTTCCAAGCCCACTATAGTTTCCTGATGAAAAAAGTCTGGATGGAGTGAAACTCTTTTGACTGCTAAGAGTCCGCCCTATCATTCCGCATTTTGCTCTGGAACGCAGTAGAGTAATTGTAGCTAAAAACGATGCGGAGAACTCCGCACAAACACTTAAAATATGCTAGAAGAAGACTAAATTAAAGTTTCTTTTTAAAAATCTCTCGTCTTAACATAGAAAAAGGGTAGCGAAAATGTAAGGAGGGTGGATGAATTGGACAAGGATTCTATGTGGAGTATCGTAATCAGAGTGGATTGGAAATGGCAAGACGTACCTAATTCATAAGATGAGGACCCCTCTGGGACAGATAAGAATTCTTCCCTCATTTTGAATACAGACTACATTTACATATCACGTAACCTACACATTGTCAGTCTTTTGTACTCCTCATTGCCAGATGAAAATTGGAACCGAAGAACAGTGAAACTCGGCAGGAGTTTCTCTTTTCTTTTCCATCCCTCCAAGCACTCCTCGGCCCCAAAACTCACTCTGAATATTTAAGAAGATTCCAACATGACTTGTCAAACCTTAGGAAAGGAAGCCTTGAGTTTTACTTCTGGCACTCTCTATTTATTTTAGAGCAAATTGCCCTGATTCTCTTCAAATCCACAGAATGAGGTGTGATATTATTAGCAAAGACTGGCACTGACTTCTAGATTGCCATCATAAAATGGAAATCAAGGAGAAAGAGAATGGGTGAATCTGAACTTCTTACCTTTTGTTCACAGTAAGGCAAGGTTCAAAGAGGAAGCTTTCCCCTGTTGACGGTGTGGTTCTCCATGGCTTAAAATTTCCAGGGCTAGCTTAATGCTTCATTAATTTAATGAATTCTGTCCATGAGAATCCTCATGCCATCTTCTCCTGCCTTAGGAGTCATAAAGTCAACCTCTAAGGAATTGAGCACATCGTCCAATAAACCGATTAGGATTTCCACAAATCACTGAATCGTGTAAATGGAGGAATCAAATCAAAAAAATCCTCCTTGCAGAAACCTACAACGATCTTCAATATTGGTAACAGAGAGACCTCGAAAAGTTGCCGAGGGCTGAATAGAAATTATACTTGATCGTAAAATTATGGAAGATTTCTTATAAACCAAGTATAGTTCTACATCTTTTGAGATCAGTTCAAATCTGAGAACATATTATGGCTTAGCTCTTCAACTCTAATTGGACGAACACGGATAATTTCAGTTCAATAAACTTTTAGAGAATATTCGAGACTTAAATTATATTATGACAACTACAATCATTTAAGTTATAATTCTAATATAGTTTATCCGAAACGAAAATGAAAACTCTATGGGGAAACGTTAATAGAGTTATTTCATTAGACGAATTCTCTAATTGAGCTTATACTTCAGGAGACCTACTGGATACGTATTCGGACATGCTGTTCAAGAAGTACAAGAAACTAGAAAGAAGAGCTTCATAGATAAAATTGTTCAATTCTCCCGTATCTGCCCATGGGCACTGTGCCATGATGCAAGCTGCGATGCGAAAAATCATAAATCAGTGGGAGCCCTCGAAAGGACTTATTTATATGCTCCTACTTGGAGATTCAAGGAACGTTTGATGCTCCGAAATGCAAAACTTGGACCATTTAAAGTTCTAACGACATGCCATGCACGTCAATTAAACTCATCAGAAAGAAAATCGAATCACCTCAAGTTTGAGGTTCTTTAAAATTCACGAGTTGCCCCTTTCCTCACTCACTGCCTTTTCCTTCCAAGGTCCTCCTGTCTTTCCCTAGGACAGAAAATCTAAATCTTTTAGATGTGACTTTTCTCATGCACGATTCAATTCATGTACGAATCGATACACGACTTCCTTCAACTGTTTTCATTTTCCGAGCTTTTCTACTCTCACGATCTATGACACTGCTGAATCAGCTAAAACCTAATACATGCATACTCCTAATGTTTCACAGGTTGCTTGAAGTTTCCGTATAAATCTTTACTCAAAAGTGATACGTCTGTAGTATTTGACACAAGTCTAAATGTGTCTCTCCGTCTAATCTTCTCAGAAATTGTGCAAACTCCCCAAACGCCCAATGTGTGCCTTGTTTGACTAGACTAGCTCAAATTTATTACGCATTTCCTTTCCACTATTTCTTCCTCAAGCATCCACCAAACTATGCATGCTTATTTGTTCAAATCATTTTAGACATGTCTAATCAGAATGAAGTGAAACATCTAAATCCGAAAATAAACATCTTTCTCAGACTTGTAGTATAAGAACGCATTATGTAAATGGGTGAAAATAAAAAAAATATTAACGGGACAAGATAGGTTCGTTAAGATTGGGAAACATGTATTGATGCTATGTGAGGGTCCAGCGGTGGGACATGTTTATAAATATGTGGATGGAAATGGCGTGTAAAGAATTTGAATTGGAATGGAAATAAGGTTTTGAAGCCGTAGAAGAAAACGGAATAGAAGTAATAAGTAGAATCATGAATGGGTTGAGCTGGAGTGTTCCATAATACGAAGAAGGATGCATGGATGGACGGGATAACGAAAGCGGGGGAAAGATTTGGGAAAGTCAAGGCAATAAAAAATGTGTGTCCAGTTCACTGCAAGAGAGAACACACACTCTAAGAGATCAGTTCCCAGAGCTTTTGTGAACAGCAGTGAAAGGGAGGAATGAAGGAAGAGTTTCATATCAATAGAATGAAGATTCATATCATTTCAGACCCCCTCTGCCTTCCTCTGAGTCCACCACACAGGGTCTCTTTAAGCGTGCAATTAAAGTGGAGAGAAGTAGAAGACGCAAAAGTGCTTCCATCCTTTCAGTGAAACACTCTCAACTCTGCAACATTCAACTTACTCAAAATGAGTCGAATTTAGAGACTTTCTTCCAATGGGGCAAATAAAAGGCGAAGCAGTGGAAGCTCCATAGATAATAGGCGCGGAGAGGAATCGAAATAGGATGCGAGTGATCTGGACTCTACTGCATTTCACTCACTTTCCCTACCTCTTTTGAATGAATCCAAGAATAGGACGATAGGAGGGTTATCGGGGACGACCTCTTCCCGGACTCAGTCCTGGATTTTTGGAGACATTGCTGTTTCCTTGGATGTCCTCGTTCTCCGTGTAAGAGGCACTTGAGGAAGAGGAAAAAACCATAGCAATTCCCATTCCATTATTTCAGACTCACCAGTGCAGTGCTGAGCTGAGCAATCCAATGTCAGTCTAAGTTAGAGGGAAGGGAAGTGTAACAAATCGAAAGTCTCTGAATAGAAATCGGCGACAGGGAAAATTATCCAAGAGACGAGTCAAAACCTTTTCTTCCTTTTTCTCGAGCCAAATGGACGAGATTCGCTCCATATCCTCTAAATTCTTTCCTTCATTCACTGTGACGATTCCTCCAATCAAATGGGAGACCTATTAGACTCCTTCTTCCCTTCTTTTTTCACTTCCATCACATTCAGTCCAAGGAATTCACTCACTCATTCACTCACACCACGCTTCTTCCCAACCACGAACCAAGACTACAATCTACAGACAATCACTGCGCTTCAAAAATGTGATTTCGATTCCAGCGCTACCACTAGTCCTACTCAACCCTTCTTCAAAATTGAATTTACTCCAGAAATTAGGTTTTAAGAGTTCCTATTCCCGCACATGGCCAAAGTCTTTGAATCTGAAGGCAATGAACTCAGGCTAAAAAGAGAGACACATCAGTACGTGGCGTACGACTTGTGCAAATTACAAATTGAAGACCATAATTCAAGCCACAACTGGATGATAATTCCACAACATAACTCAAAATGTACTTTGGATTTTGTTAATTTCAGAAAGCAGGTTACAGGAATCGTCGCAATCGCAATAAAAATTGCCAAAAAAGAAACAAATCGTAAGGCTGCCAGTGATTATCAAGTTGATCCAAAGCAAATAAGACAATGGAGAAAGCGCAAGACTGAATTCTCTGAAATGGCAGAAAAGTTTACCTCCCCAAGTGCAAAAAGAAGAAGGTTGAATGGTGGTGGTAGAAAGTTAATTGATAAAGAAATGGACGAGCAAATATTTGAATGGATAACTTCTGAGCGGGACAAAAAAAACTTTATGGATCGTCATCAGCACATCATTTGCTGATTTTTCTGGATGTTTGAAATAAATAAAAGCCTCCCTCTATTATAAGCCCCCTCATTTTTTAAATTAAGTAAATAGAAGCCGGGGCTTTTATTAGAATAAATACGGGTAGTATGTGAAATCGTAAAACTCTAAATTTCGAACAATTTCCTTGTGACTGAGAAACCTACAATTAGTCTGACGAAAATCCAGAGTAGCCGACGTTAGTAAATACCATGCAATTGATTACCTTTGTACAGCTAAATAGGCTGGTTGACAAATTTTGGATCAAAAGTTAAAAATGTAAAAACTAAATATCTAGCCAGCCTGAGTTCTCCAACATGTAGTTCAACGGCGATACGAACTGGTCACATTTTCTTCAGTTTTTGATATTAAAGGGTGAGTCCGTACTAAAGGTCTTGGACAAAGGAACAAGAATATCAGATATAGTAGAACAACAAGAATCAAATCAGCAGGCGCATTGTACACTTAATAGCTACAAAAGATGATAGAATTCTGAGTCCGAGTTCCCAAGCTGATTTGAAATAAAATTTCGTATCAGCAATAAATAATCAAAAAAACTGTAGGAATATTAAAATATTAGAGTAAGTGATCAGTAGAATAATGTTAATATGAGTAAGGTGATAGCTGTCTCCCTTGTTACGTTCGCTGGATAATTTGGGGTCACTGGCAGTTAGTTTTTAACACTACCAATTTTGGGGTATTATTTCAAGCCGTGATCACAGGCTTAAATATTGCGCACCTCCATGGTGGGAAGGCATGTATGATTTAAAGTCGAATTTATATTAAGACGACATTCATCCTTTAGAATACCTCTACTCATCTAGGCGGATTCACTTTCCTTAAGCCCTGAGCCCAGGTCCGAAATTTCATTAAATGTGGAAGTATCTACCTAACCCATCGTTAATGCGTAGTTTTATCTTAGCTACCTGCCCAGAAATATCCTTGAGGAAAACTGCTGAGCTGGGCTTCATCTCGACTCAATTCCACATGTCGCATCCCACTTTTATGATTATTACAGTTAGGTCAGCTTTCCCTCATAAAATGGTCCCACTTTTATGGTTTATGGCAAATACGACTTGAACTCAACGTTCCATGAAAAATGCCTGAATGCAAAATTTGACTTTTGTCTCTCCTCTTGCATGGTATATATAATATTAGAATATAGAGATATGGACTAGCCCATAAATGCCTTTTGTGAATGAGCGATTCCCCTCTTCTATCAACCGGACAAACCGACGGACTTTCAAAGAATCTCTGGGGAATTTAACATACTACATCACATCAGACTTGTGGCTTTCCGGTTTGGACGCGACTGTCGTACCGGGGAGAGTTCAATTCAAATATCACTAAACTGGATTTGCCCAAAGTCTGAAAAAGACAGTTCAGTTTCCATGCGATATTCGTCCGAAAAGTATTAGTGGAGAAAGTTTTGACAGTATGTTCCGCCGAGCTAAATTGAAACAAAACCCACAAGATATTACCTAATATTTGTTTAAACGCTACCGTACATCATACATGCCTGTGACTAGTACACAAATAAATAAAAAATCAGAGGTATTCTTCTAGAAAATTGTCTAATTATAAGGAGCAGTAGATCTATTTTGCTCATGTTCTTCATGTGCATCAATGGACAAATTCTGATGTTTATTCTCGTCAATCTCGTGAGATTCACACTCATGGATTAAGTCTTTGGCCTACAGTCAATTGGAAAGCGATAAACGCTAGTGTCCTGGTCAATCTGAACAGTTCATTTTTCTAGCAGGACATTTCATTTCGTTAAGAACTTAAAGGTTAACTTCTGGTGCTGCTTTCATTTAAGTAGATTTAGACTGAATTGCACATTTGTGTACTAACTTTGTTTGATGTATGACCAACTACAGAAGGCTTGTAAAAGTAGATAGTATAAGCTGTGGATTTTCGAAGAAAGAAAGTACTTGGGATCCACAGACAAATCCATGCACCTAAGTCTGTCAATCCCGCATCTACATTCCCTTTCTCCACTTGAAGATGAAGAAGTGAAGACTTGGAATGAAATACCAGTACTACGAGTTGACATAAGACAGGATGTATAGATAGGGAGAAACATGTTATCAGGGACGTCATTAAGCCCGAATCGAGTGACAGACAAACTTGTTGACTTTAACTTCGAGCAACGAAGCTGCTTTCGAGAATCAGTTCCCCCTTACATTTCCGAATAATGAGAATGAGGAAACGGAAACAACCTGACGCACAAAATCACTTTACTCTGCGTAAGTACGAATGAATTCAAAATTAAAACTTTGTGCACACCTCAGAGTCATGTTCTCGAGTTGTAGACATCAAATCAGGTGGGATGAAGAGTTCACAATTTTCGTGGATGTAATGTGAAGTGAGTCGTGTTTAAGAAAGGCACAAGTGTGACCCCGACCGTCGTGGTAGTCTCAGAGTTTCAAGAACTTTATGAATTTTACTTGAGCTTTCGTTCATTTAAAACTCAACGGCCATACGATAAATGGCTCCATACGGGCCTTAGAATTTCAAACTTGGGCTCTGACTTTGTATTTTTCAGATTAATGAGCCACTTCAGGTTTAAAAGGTTTTGGCTTCACAAACTCAAAAGAGGCTGTACCCTTCCCATTCGTCACGTCTCATTAAGCACCTCACTCTTATTTCGTAACGGTGGCTCCTCAGATCAATTTTTTCATTTTCATTCCTTGAAGAGGACGGCAAATTTTTTAGCTTTGCTGATATTAATTGCTAAGAAAAAATTCCATCTTTCCTGCACGTTCCTTCTCGAACTTACGGCATTTCAGAATCTTCAACCCGAAAAATGAATTCTTTGATTTGTTCTACCTTACAACTTGCTATAACATATTTCGATGAAATGATCATTCTCCAAACCACCAGAACAGATATTTTTTGCACTAGACCCAGGAACCGGCACAATGTTCAAACCTTTAATGATCGAATCTATCATATTTTAAACATTTTTTCTGACCATAGTCTTTTTCAACTAGTAAAGTCTCCTCCTATTTTCCTCAACCAGAATTACAATGATATAATATAAATTATTATTAATTGCTGGATATAAGAATATATCCTAATTTTGAATATCTTTCCAAGTGACGATGAATCGAGTTGCCGTTTTAATATCCCTGTTTGTTGCGTAATAGCAAAAAAACGTCATTTTATATTGCAGAGCAACCTTATAATTAATTAAGCAGAACAGCTAAGCTGTTAGATTACTCAAATCGTGAATATTACTTATTTTCTATTTTTATCCCATTTTGGTGACAGGTGTTCAAAGTAGTCTACAACTCACTGATTGCCATTCCATTTCCACACTTTGCTTTTTTCACGTCAGCCAAGCCAGGTTCATTTCACCGTTACTACAGTTTATTCTCGACGAATTTAAAAACCCATTGATGAGATACAGAAAAGAGAAATAAAGGTGTAGTGGAATCCCCGCTAAGAGGGTAGTTAGTTCACTGCTTGACGAATTACATTCAATAAAATTACACTACACTTTGGAATATCAGTATAAATATCTGACGAGTAGATTATATTTCAAGAGACATTGAATCTGCGCTAATTTATGCTTAGTTTGGTTCTACCGATTTTTCCGATACGATTATACCGACTCTGCACTAATTTGATCACCAATGCGCATCAGGATTTGAAAATTCTCGGTATTTAGTAAGTAAATAAGTAAAATTCTCCAAAGAGCCGATGGCTGATAGACTATTTCGAACTTACTAGTACTCTATAGTCTATAGTATCAGAGAATGATGGCGACTGTTATTGTTGGACACTCTTAGAAATTGATATAGCTCAGTAATTGAATGAACAATGAACAGTCAATGGTGGTCAGCCCACCACTTTGTAGGAGAGAATTAGTGGGTTGGACTAAAGGGATGTCTCACACAGCTAAACTTAGGTTAGGTTAGGTTACTCCACGAGACGAAATAATTTGACCTAGATTTAGTTAGAATATGTTTTCACCTAACAAGTTTGACAGTGGCAGATATCCCTTTAGCAAATAGTGTAGTTCTTACCTTTTGGACAAAGCTCAAGAGTGGAAGAAGACTTTTGGTGAAATTTGACCTGGACATGGCTTGAACACTTGAGCTTAGTTGAGCACTCGGCTCACTTAGGTCATCGAGAACCAACGTTTCCACACATTTACATGGCTGAATTCAAGTTTCAACTTCAATAACTCCATAAATCGATGGAATTCCAAAAGCACGTGTCAGTCCGGTAAACAAAATTGACATTCCAGCAAAATGTTCACAACACAAAAATCATTTAGATTTGAATGATGGAATGGCCCCGCATTTACTCAAGGCAGCGACCGTCACGGGGTTTCAACACAAAAATGTTATGTCAGTGAAGTTATACCCGGGTATGGGTTTGGGTTTGGAAAAATATTAAGTTATTCGGGTAAACTATTATACGTAACTAGATGGAAAAGTGTCCTTTCCCTTCCAAACAAAGATTAGTCTCCTTACTAAGGCCTTTCAAATGAACCTTGGTCCAAGCAGATTCAATCTGCCGTCTTTGAGAAATTCGATACATAGTTTAAAAATGTTGTAAATTATTGAATTCATGTACAACCTGAACTAAGTACATCTTATTTCTCTTAATAGTACTGAATACTCTCTTTACTAAAGCCTTTCAACCTTGGACCAAGTAGATGTAATATGCCGTGTTAGAGAAATTTCAAAAGTGGAATTAAAACTTTGAGAATTATTGAAGTCATGCAAAGCCTGACCTATGTACCTACGCATCACTCTTTATTTCATAGTATACCCTTAAATTTCATTTTTTTTAAATCGGAATATTTTTTTTATATTTAAGTAGTTTATAAACAAAATGGACTGTGTAACAGTAGAATTTTTTTTCTTTAATAATAACTAATTTTAAAATTTCTTTTTATACAGGAGTAAGAATTTTTAGAACATTGTGTTTGTTTTATGAATCCCAATATTATTATCGTAGGAAGGTTTCATTTATGGAATACGAGTTAATTGCGTCAAATTCTGTACCCATTATTATAATTTTTTTTGGATTGAATATGATTAACTTTTATAGGTTTTGTAATATTAATTTCATCAATGGTGATATTTTATTCGACTTCATATATAAGACATGTAGTTATTTCATTCGTTTTATTTGGTTAGTATATTTATTTGTTTTATCAATAATTTTATTAATTCTTGGCTAAATATCACAATAATTTTGGGATGAGATTGACTAGGACTGGGCTCTTATCGTCTAGGAATTTAGTACCAAAATGTGAAATCTTCAAGAGTAGGAATACCTGCTATCTTATTAAATCGTGTCGGGGATGTAGAAATTTTATTGTGTATTGCTTGAATATTCAGTTATAGAGGTTGAAATTCTTATTATTTACCATTAATATTCGAAAATGTATACTTAGTAATAATTGAGGTATTGGTTTAATTGGCAGCTATAACTAAGCGAATAATTCCTCTTTCAGCTTAGGTTACCTACGGCTATGACAGTTCCAACCCCTGTCTATTAGCTCATTCATCTACTTTAACAACAGCTCGTGTTTATATATTAATTCGTTTTGGAAGCCTAATTGGGGTTACAATAATTTTGTTAATAGTTTCAATTTGGAAAATATAAATGTCATGAATTAATGCAAATTTGGAGATGGATTTAGAAGATAAAGAAGCTTCTATATATCCAAATCCTTGAAGTAAAGTAAAATAAATGCTTAGAACTACTGTTATAATAAAACCTTGTAAGAATTAGGAAATTTTTTCTAAAAGACTATGTCCCTATGTCTATGTCTAAAAGCCCATGTCACAGATACTGACACTCCGGAGGAGAGAAGGATGATAGTGTTTAATAAACGTGGGTAGACCCTCGGTTAAAATAGCGCGCAAAGTGTCAATGTGTAAATGGTTAGGTGCCATGATAGATCGCAAGTATAAGTATGAGTGTAGCCACTCCATGTAATTCTTTGTATTGTATCTCAAAATCAAGCGTAGTGAATTGAACCGAGTTTTACGTGTGCATACTAAACATGTTTCCAAACAGCACTTCAAGAGTATACCCACTAATATCAACTACAACTACCATTAACCTTGCGTTATGGTCAGATAGGGTGAAAAATGGTAACTATTCATACTAAAGCGTCACTCTATCCGTATATTTTTGAAATGTTGCTAGGACCGATGTTTAGAATCAGTAGTAAGAAGTACTTGCTTCCAAATTATTAGTCCGATGACTATCATTAGATCAGCATTATGATTCAATCAGACA
>WJEZ01000059.1:0-56569 GCA_009869925.1 Thalassaphorura encarpata
CCTAAACCAACACAATAAAAAATATATCGGGTCTGGACGCGATACGCATGTAAAAAGGTTCCCTTGTAAGATGAAAATGTTTTTTCATGGTTTCTAGTGCTTCTTGAGCTTCGAGGCCTTGCCAAAGGTGGACTGACCAAAAGAGACACTGCCAAATATGGTTCTAAATTTAATCCTGATGCTCAAGAAAAGCTAATTCAAAACCAAGAAACGGCTGAGAAATGTCGAAACGCTTTGGACTTCATTGCCAGTAATATGCAATACTTTCAAGTCATTGATACAACGGCAGCAATTTTAAATGTCAAGAGTCCATACGATTACGTTTCCGATCCCATATATTATGTCAAAACTGACATGACCAGTGATGACAGAATTTTGGAGGCATGTAAATATTTAGAATGTCAGGATATTATGGCAAGGAAGAAGGATTGCCCACGTAGAATTTACCGGAAGACACTCTTAGTCACTGGTGACCGTTTCCTACGAATCAAATCAAATGTATTGGATATCCCAACTAGAGATTTGGGGTCAATACTGTACTGGTACTATTGCAATCGTCATCCAGAGGAGCATGACCGTATAGTGAAAAGCGAAAGAAAAAAAAGAGCGGAAAATGGCTACTTGAGAGGCAGGAAAGGACGGCGGTCAAGTCCCCCGCCAAGGAAACATCACTGATGAAAAATTTCTCTTCTATATATTAATACTTTGAGACTCTACAGTGTAAATGCTTTAGCATAAATAAATTTATATTTTTTGAGATTTATTAATGAAATGAATAAACAAGATTCGGAAACTGGAAAAACAAGATTTGGAGGCTGGAAAAACAAAGTTTACCTAATAATTCTTGAGCAACCTTCTAGCATGATGGTGATACGATCGTATTATTCCACGCAAGACTAATAGAGTAATATTTTTGTAAATAATTTTTAAAGTTAATAGCATAAGATTTTTTCAGGTTTGGGAATTATTTTAACTTTGGGCAGTGTAGAGGTTTGAGTTTTGCCTTCTATCCAGGTCTGGTCAACTCAATTTTTCCTAATCTTTAGGCTTGCTCTGAAAAATCGACTAGAAAAGGGATGAGATTAGTGTTAGCATTAGTAAGCCTGAAGGAAAATTCTAAAAGTCCCAAAAATTGGAATAGTTCCGCCCTATCGGTGGACTTCCTAATGAACCTTAGGAATTCAGTAATGAAGAGTTTAATGCCCGATTAGTATAAATTCATCCGCGTACCTTGGGGAAAGCTCATTGATGCTTTAAAAATAAATGCAGGAATTTGAATAATTTTACACAGGATAGTGTTATTGTGCCAGAGTGAGCATCGCATACTTTGGTCAGATGCACGTAGCATTACGTGGGACAATCATATGTGTGCTGGCTTCAATTAATTGAGTAAGCGACGTTTTAATTCATCAAGTTCAGGAATCCCTTAGCCGTGATGGTAAGGCAACTTTATCAAGGAACTAAAATCTAGTGGGTTTTTCATTGTTGCACAACTTAGAGTATTAGTATTCATATCATATTATTAGCAGGTACACTGTTGGCTGATGTATACATTTACGCCGTATGACGGGATCATTGCTGAGGTAAAAGGAATTGACAAGGTCTTCTGGATCACGACGAAGATGAGTATTCGAGTAAGTGGTCAGACGAGGCGAGCAAGCTGAGCGCCCAAAAAACATACACTACTATACTGGGGTGAGACACGCTGCTCATCCTATTTGTAATTACATGGTTCTATCCAAAATTCTAATGTCTTTAATCTAAGAAGAGGAAATGGATTATAATCCACTTTGGCTCATTTCTCAAGTAAAGTCTTATTTGAAGTCTTGTGTACTTTGTAGTGGATCCTTCAAGGGTAGACGGTGTAAAACTAGAGACCATGCATCTGACTTGCCTCCTTTCGGAATGTTGTAGTGTAAATAGTGTCTTTACGGTTGAATTCCTTCCTGTCATAAATGCAATGGAATATTTGCATACGAGTGTACATTATTTGTCTAAAAATACCTTTGAGTATATATAATTTTGCACTTGCACTTGTATTGTCTGCTAGTTGTTGCAAAGCGACGTTAAGAAGATGATCAAGGACTAGGATACACGAGTGATGCAAGTGTGCTCACCGACTCGTTGGACTCAGGCAGGGTCTTCCTGTTGCGAAAGAGTTTCTACCGTGTCAACCTATTATTGGGCACCGAACTCTTCTAACCTTAGGGTTAGCATAAACGCTTCCTCTCTCTGGTATGGCTCCCAAGAATAGAGTTTACCCAACACTTTCCATTTTTATGTCTTTCTCACATCATCACCCTGAACATCTTTGTCTACTTTGAGTTGAATAATTTGGGGACCATTCGAAGGCTGGGTTACAAGGTCTTCATTCCTCCTTTACGAGTGCAAGTATGCAGTACACCGAATCCACTTACATCATCTTGATTGGCATTGATGATTCCAATTAGCTATGTAATCAAACTCTCGTCAAAAATATAAATGCACAACTACCTTTCACTATTTATATTTTTTAGCATTTAATCTCCGGGTACGGAAATCCATATTACAAGTAATACTAGACAATTGAATGCATAAAATTTGTACCTACATGTTGTTTGATTGTTTCTTAGGGTCAGTTGATTCGTATCTTAGGTAATTGAAGAAAATTTACCACGAACAATGTAATATACAAAGAGATGACTGAGTGCGTGTTGGGTGTGACGGAACTGTGTAAGAGCGTGAAGTTGAATTCAAGAGTAAGGGTAGGTTGCGTAATGGGCCAAGCACCTGAGCTGAGATCCACCGGAACCCCACTTAACAATGAGATAAGAATGGACAATAATGAGCGGTCATTTATGACTCACTCACCCAGGTGTCAGCTTCCACATTTCATTGAGATGACTTTATCATGAGGAAGCTTGGAACATTGTGTTGTCTTGCTTGAGATATTCTCAGAATGTTACGTATACAAATGGAATGATATCAGCTTCCCAATCAAAATAAGTAGTTCCGGTTTATGGGTCCAACTCTTTCCTTTCCTCTGTTCTGTTGATTTTTATTTATTTCACTACCATCTCATCTAATACCAGGATCGTACTTGGCAATTCAATGAATCTTACTTGCACAATGAATCTTCTCGTTTGGGGTTTCCATCTCTCATTATTTCAATCAAACTAACATTCCATTTCCCGACATTCCAAGCTCAATTACTTGCCAAGTTGTTGACTCGACAACTTTTGTATCCAAAATCTCACGTACTTCCTGAACCATGCTCCTTAATTATTTGTACTCCTGGCGCCTGAATATGCTGACTGTGCAACATATCGGATAAGTCCTCTAATATTCATTTCCATCAAATTCATATTTTATTTATATCATTTTTTATTTGCCTTGCAATCTATGTTCAAAGCCTTCCAATCTTTAATTCTTAAAACCACTTTACTCGGGTCGAACAATGTATGTCCGCCGGTATAACCACTTATAATTAGTAGAAAATATTTAAGCCAAGAAATTCTATTTTATTATTTTCTTACCAACTTCGTTCTGAACAAGATCAATTTTGAAATTATAGTTATTTATATTATTAAATGACTACAGACATGGGTCTACTTTTCAGACAAGGGTACCCCTTTAATGCCCGTTCACTTGATTAAATGAACGAAATTCTGTCTGGAGTAGACATAGATAGATAATAGCTTTTTTTATTCGGTCAATCTTTTCAGGGTTAACTGTTGTAAACAAGAGGACCGTGTTTGATAACAAGAAATAACAAATAAATAAATAGAATGTAAGTAATAATTTGATCAACAAGTCCACAACAGAAGTTCATGAAAAACCAAAAGTTAACAGAACAGGTTAATTAAAAAATACATAATCATTTATGCGTCTTTGTGTAAGCCACGCCCTCAATCCACTCCGGAAAGGATATGTTAATTTTTCAGACTTCAATTTAGGCACAAGTGAGTTGAACAACTTAACAGCTCTATGCCTGAAGCTTGTCCTAGCAAAAGGACTAATCCTATGGGTGACTAAGTTGAAAAGTCTGGAAGAATGGCGAGTCTGATCAGAACACACAAACAGCCCCTGAAAATGCTTATTATGGTTTGTATTCAAAATCGTATGCAAAGTTGTAAGAGTTAGATATGTTGCCCTTTTACTAACAGTCTGTAAGCCAAACCGCTCATAAAAAGACAACATATCATTTGTTCCAACTTTGAGTTTTAGTGAATGTGGAAGACTTAAAACAGTTCAATAATATAGAGCAATAAATTTGATTGATTCATTAATTTGACTAAATCATTAAGGATTCAATATAAGTCACATTAAAATGAATTATAATATACTAATAATTATAATTATATGACATAACCGAAGGATTTATTTAAACACTCAATAATTGATTATTCAATCATCAACTTTCATTTATTTGGACATTTGTTAACATTCATTACCATGTTATTTGGTTCTGATTATCTGCTGCATTTATTAAAGGCTACACCGCACCATTATAGTATAGAACCTACGTAGGTATTATCACAATTTGTTAACTCTCATTAGCGTTTGTGTTTTCACACAAGACTTGTGCCTTGCTAATCCACTGCTAATGGCTTGGGTAAACTTCAACCTCAAGGTACAACGCATTTAATTATTGAATGTAATTAGGGAACTGAATCAAAATTAAATACTGTTCAAGACAATCAGGAGCGTCTTAGAATATGTGAGTAGGAAGATAGTAAAACTCCTTTTCAAATAGTAAATAAGCTAACGGGTCTTATGGTGGGGCAATGAGATTAAAATTTTTGAAACTATCAGCAATGAAAAATTATTATTGGAAAATTTTCGAGTCGGATCTCAAAGTAAGTTCGAATGTATGATAAAATTGAATTCCGAATTTTCGTAAAGTGACACAATACTTTACCTGGAATTTGCAACAAAAATACATTCGAGAAAATAGCAAGAAGTATAACTATTGGAGTATTGGAAGACAATAATTTTCCATTCGTTACTCATTCTCTTGCAGAGCTTTGAAAATATACATGAGTTGACTTGTAAATGAAATATTAGACACGAAAAGTAATTGAGAAGGTGATTTGATCATAAAATATTTTGTGACATCATTCAGTTTTGTCATTTGCATTTTAGTCAACAAGAACTTGCTGGAGGTAATGAAGATGAAGTAGTGGAATGATGTCATTATAAATTCCATGTGAAATCCTGGATTTATATTTATAAGTTTTCCATGATTATTCACCACGTTTTTCACTAATTACATTCTTTCATTGCAATGGGATTTATTCCTTTGAATATGCCATCATAGCATTAGTGGACAATAAGTTCATTGAAAGAATCTATTCTTTTAAAAAAAATGCTGTGTTGGAAGTTGGAGATTAATTTGTGGTGATGCAATCGGAAGATTGGTTCGTGATCATGTTGAGGACATGAGAGTCCGAATTTTTTATGTAAAAGTTTGTGAAAGAGAGATTCTCCGAAGAAAAGAGTTCCGTTAATAGTAGAGCTAATTAGGGAGCTGGTCGGAGATGACGGTATGGAATGACGGTGACTGTGGCTTGGGCCTGGGAACGTAGTTGAGGAGATAGATTGTGATGGTCAGTCGTGAGAGGCGATGGAATGGATGGATGAGCGTTGGGAGGAAGATTGTGGACAGAAGAGGTAGAGTTGAAGTCCTCGTCGTCACTCACTAACATGAGAAGTCGGAATTGACTTCTCAATACAAGGTAGCCACTAGCCATCAAGGGAAGAAGGCAAGAGTAAACTAACTAACTGCCCATCCCCCTGGAGTCCTCAATCTTATCCCTCTGGATTTAGAAGACTTTACAAGGGGTTGAACAATGGGCACTTCCTTCATTTGAGTCTCCGGAGTAGAAAACACAAGACGGTATCCAAAAAGCTCAAGTCTAGAAATCACTGTCCGTAGAGCGGACCACTCTCCTAGTATCGCCATACAACAAATAGATTGTTACTTAACTGTGTCTTCTATATACTATTTCAGTCCTGATTACTGGTCTAATCTCAAGACAAAAGTGAATTCAGTATCATTATCGTTAATAATTAATAATTACCATTGTGGCAAAATGAACAGAAAAATTTGAGGAAAAACGACCGCAAATCATCTTCGATTTTTTGACGGTTCCAGTGTTTCGGTTGAGTGACTCATTCAAAGGCTGGGAGCCCAGATACATTTAGTTGGTAAGTTTCAGTTTTTCTAATTTTCTTTCTTAATTAAGGTAATATTACGTGAGGTTAAAGAGGGCGGTGGGGCAACGTGATTCGAACCAGTGCAGTGGAATTACAAGATGAACTTGTGTGGGCTAATCATTTATGTCATCAAAGGCACGGCATCGGTGCGACTTCAAAACATTAGCCGTTCATATTGGGATTTGGCATAGCAGAAAAACATTGCGTCAAGTGAAGACCATGAGTAGAGCACAACTACTTTTACTTTTGCTGCATAAATTAGTTGAGTAACTACCTCTTGGTTACACCTGGTTAATAATTTGGCAAGCAAAGAGAGAGAAAATAATTCATAGTCTATATATGAATGATTTATCAAGTTCTCTTGGCCTGAAAGATTAACTTGGTCTACTCGCGGGTCAGCAATGCCAAAGAGCACCTAGAACTTCCAGTTAATTATTCACAGCCTTGCACACTTTACAATTAGAATGTTGGCTTTGAGACAATATTCTATCATCTTTACCTTCTCAAACGCAAGGTAGAATCACTTATAATCCATGAAGGAATGACTATTTAACGCCATTACATTAACTTTAAACAATCTTTCCCTTCCAACTAAAATATCCCTTCTGGAAGGTAGGCCTTAAAGTATGAAAAATAATTTAGCCGGTGCTAGTTTGGATTTCAAGAACAAAGTAATGTAGCCATATTCAACTCAGCGTCGGCGTTCAATGCCAAGAGACATGTCCCGCTTTTTAGCATCATGCAAAAAATTACCCTCTCATTTTTTTACTGTTACATGAAATGCTATGCTTCTTTTGTGGGCACATGTCGTTCACTCTTTGCTTCCTTTTTGATTGAGGGGGGAATTTTTTCGGTCAAACCAGTTAACGAGAATGAGATCGAGAATGAGATTTGAGGATAATTTTGAATTACATGAGCAAATCAGATCTTGTACCTGGAAGAAATATTTGAGGGAAGGATGTGGACCCGGAAGGAGTTTTTTTGCTAACACGTTTTCCCTGAGAGGTATGCGTGGACATCCAGTTAAAGCTATAATTACTTTCCCTTTGAAGGACGGGACATTGTTGGATAAACGGGTGCAATTCAGACTAAGAATGTTGAGGAACAGGAGTCTTCTCGGCGTAGCTACTGCTCATAGAGTCATCCAGCGTAGTAGCTGTTGTTGGTTCGTTGCTTGGTCGGTCAGAAATATGTTTCCCATGAAAATTAACAGTGATTGAAGAGGCTCACACGGTGTGGATGCGGACACTGGTGATGAGAAAAAGGTTCATCGAACTGTTGGTGCCAACAAAATTTTCTGATATAAACAAAAAATCGCACACATAACTACGTTTCAGCATTGTTTGTAGTCTTTTTCAGTCTCGCAAACTGGTTTATTCTTCTGTTGAAAAAAATAGTTGAGCCCTTTTTTGTTAAAATTCTTGGGAGGAAAAGGAGGAATGCAAAGAAAAGAACCTTGCCGAACCACGTGAGTCTTAAACCTGATCTTATAATTCTTGTGATTGTGCCTGGTGGGTTCAGGAAGTTATGTTGGCAAGTTCGTTGTTGGTAGGTGAATGACATTCCTTCCGTAATCACTTTGTCGAGCAGATTCTTTCCGAGCTGTGCATGAATTGGATGAGAGTTTGACGTGATCAACAAGGTCCATCCCATCATCATCACATCACAACAATTCCTATGTTCTCTTACACCACTCCAAAAAACGCAATACCCGCCATGTATTTCACACCATCATCCGTATCAACTTCTCTTGTCTGCCCAGTCGTGTTGGATTCTTTTCGCCATTTTATACTAAACAAAAAATTGACAAGGAATCTCTACTCATTCGCTTTTCTTCACGGACTTAACTAACAGTTTTCACTCTTCCGTTCCCATTCAATTCGCGTATTTAACTTTCAGTCTCATCAACCGCTTCCTTTCCAAATGAATAAAAAGGGTTCAAAACACGGCTAATGATTAACCGGTTGAGGGAGGAGCCCAACACAATAATTCCGGTCTCATCTAATGTCTACTCAAAGATTTGCAATAAAACGTTCATCTTTTTATAATCTTGGAATAAGAAGTGGTAGTACAACTAAATCAGGAACATTGAGCTGACTTCAAATTGGCTTACCAGAAACAACGTCCAAAATCCGAAATAATCCAAAATAATTGGGAGAACTAGTTTCACGCTGTGCAGGGAAAGAAGGCATAATATAAAATTCGTTTGGGTTTTGCTGCAGAAAATCCAGTCATAACGATGGTTTCATTTGCTGTGCAGAATATTTTTTCCTAATTAGTCATGCACAAGGTAGAAACATTTGCGCCTGTAGTGTTCTGATCTGACCACGGACTTTTTATTTTCCGATCTACTATGAAATGAACTGGTTTTTGAATCAACAAACATCTGCTAAATAGTTGAACATTTTTCATGGTTTCTTAACACTAGATGTTGTCAAGCATTCTTTTGAGGCTGTATAATTTGTCATTGGGTTGTAATGCATAGAAGAGCAAAGAATTCAAACTTACGAATAGGTTAACGTACACTCACCTGAACTTTCGTCTTCTTGAGTCGCCTACCTTGAAATTAAAACAGTTCAAATGTATACAGATAGGTGAACCAATATAAGAATCAGTCCACGCTTTCGTTGGACTAAACTAGTTTGCTTGCGTGTGATAAGAGCCACAGCCTGTGATTGCACGTTGTTGACAAGGATTTGAAATTGTAACGTATGATACCCCGCAAATTTTCATCTCAAGCGCTAAAAAATCTCCGAACTTTGAATTCCATATTTAAGAAAATTAGTTCCTGATTCATTTGATTCGTCTGTAGTTTTGCCTGGATTCTTGGACGAACTGTGTTTGCAGAATTACGATAAAAGAGAGGCCAAAATGGGTATTATTGGTGTTGAGATCTGATCACAATACAATGCAAATTGAACTCGAACAGGTTTCTTCTCACATATGCAACTTGTTATAAAGTCCTTGCATTGTTTCGTAAGAAATCTTAACTTGATCCAGACCTTTCCTCCCAGCCCATTTCTTGTACGTACAGTGACAGTGCAGCGCATATTATTAAGTCATGAAGGCCATTTAAATATTTAGTTCATGACAAATGTCATAATGTTGCTTTTCCAATACATTGTAATTCTAGTATTCAGGTTCACCACACCCAAAAAATTAAAGAGTTCATTCAATTGGGATTGTGTCGAGAATTGACTGCTGAATTCATCACAGATAACACATTGACTAAGGTTTAAAGAATATTATTCAATTTTTGGTGACTAATTTTGTTTCATTAGGTGTTAACCTTATCAGTCATGAGCTATGATGAATTATATAATGTTCATCGGATGCAAAGATAATATGTCATTATTTTATTTTCCAAAGAAGCCAAATAAATAATTTACTAAAAGAGAATATTTGCATAATTGGGGGAAGCCTTTCAATATACTTGCAGACGATGAATTCAAGAATTGTATGATGTAATTTAACAGTATAATTTATTAAACCAGGAAATTTTTGTCTCGACGCCAATACGTGGTTGGGATTTAGTATAAAGCGTCTACTCGCCCTTGGATCTTTAAGGTGTTATGCGCAGATTTTCCAAGGTTTCACAAGTCAAGTTTTAGATAACTTAAGGCTCGACTGAGCGACAGGATTTGTTTGATTAATGTGATGGCACACTTACATGATTCTGGAGAAAGTCGTGCGGAATTGACTTGTAAGAGTGATAGTCTTGAATTCCACAATCTACTTGTCAAGGTTGATGTTAATTGACTCCTAAACCCTTCAAAACTTTCATTTTTATATATTTCTATCATAAGCTGCATTTTATGGAATTTTTCATAGTATGTCATGTCATCATTTCATTCTGTTGTGGCGATTGCTAATACCAAGCTTTATAAGTTTATCGAGTTCCTAGAACTTTTCTGAATCATTTACACTCTTCCCAGTGTAGTTCATGCCTAATTAAATGAAGACGGGAAAACCAAACACATGGAGCAGCCAGATCATTCGACCAAACAAATATGTTTGTAAACATTTTTTGAATATATATCTTTTGAAATGAAAATCCGATTTTTTCGAATTCTTCATAAAATCATATAATTCATGAAAATTCAAGTGCACACTAATTTGTAGAGGCACCTTGACCTTTCATTGAGTTCACTTGAGAAATTCGCTTTCCGCCTATATTATAAGCCTAGATTTCTACAAGCTCATTGACTGAGATCCAGGGTCTATCATTATGGAAATTTATTGTCACTATAAAGTGTCAGGTATTAAGATAACTACAGTGTGTAGTAAAGAATTATATTGCTGATGTTCATACTAAAACCGTGGTCTGCCCATAGAATTTCTTGTACATTCATACGGCTGTTTGATTAAAAAATTATTCAAGCATTTTTTGACCCACTTTAAATTATCCAAACATTTTCATCCATACAAAAATAGTGATGACGTCAACTCACCGTGAAGCGAGGCAGGAAACATATTTCTTTGTTTTCGTATGCCAATGAATTACACTTCTTTCCTGGACCTTTGAATCTCCGGCGAACACAATTATATCAATGTGATTAGTCAGTCTCGTGATAAATTGATTATGCAGACTCCGACGGGATGAAATTGCACATGAACCTGAACCTTAGTCAACAAAGGAAACATTTTAGCTTTAGGCAAGGTGGCAGTATTTGTCCGCAGCAAATGCAATGTGTTTTACGAGAATGTTAGCTGAAACCTTCATTTAGTCCACTAACGCCTGACTTGACAATAAAATTTGAGCAATTTGACTCTCGAGAGAATTCATGAGAGTATGACATCTTATGACTAAATTATTGCATCTGATTAATAAGCCCGTTTTTTTAATTTCAGATTCAGCCGCCCTTGGTTGAACTCATATTACAATACTCTGGTCATTATGGTTCTAACAAATCAAGTGCACTCGATGTACTTGACAGTCGGATTCATATTATTCACCATTCTGTTTGGAAATAGCCATTGCGGTAAGTTGCTACTTTGTGTGCGGTACCTATACTTTATGTTTCAATATTCTCAGTTGGTTCGTCAGTGTTATTCATCCATGTTATTGTCTCCTCCGAACATTATTCTTGGGTAGTTTGAGATGAGCTTGAGCGTACATTAGCAGTAACAGCTTAATCCAGACCAGACATGAAGATGTGCCTTATTTCGTTAACATGTTCGGAATTTGAGAAAGTCGAAAATAATACTGTAACGGTCACTTTCAATGAGCGCTTAAACTCAGATATGTGTGAAATCTCAAGTTTTACCGAAATATTTTCACCGATTTTATTGTAAAAGATGTTTTATTTACTCAAAACGTTCTGTCTACATTTGTTTCAATTTTGAAGAGATGTAATTTTAAGAAATAAAAAAATTTTGCTCAAAGGTAATTGAATATGTCAGCGAAAGCTGTACGATAAACCGTAAGGAAAATGGATTTGAACCCTTCAAAATTATGCTATAATTTGAGAAATCAGTATAAATATTTGTACATAACTTTGAACTTGACATTGTGGGAGAATTAGGAAGATTGAGTGAGAAAAGAAAAGGATTATGTAAGAGTTCGACTGATGATTTCATGTCTGCGGTTTATCTGATTGAGGAAGTGACAGTGAATTGTAAGTAAATCAGTAAATGCTGAGGAAAAGGTGGTTGCAAGGTGGGGAGCGAGTTTTATAATTTATAATTATTTATAAGAGTTCGTTGACTCGTTTCTGGTGCACCAGCAGCGTCTCAATTGTTTGCATTTTCCTCTTTGCCATTCTTCGTGAGTGTTGAATAAGGCATGTCTGTCTGTCCGGCCTTGCCGCCGGACAGAGTTTTTGCAATGAGTTTGATACAATGTAATGGATTGAAATTCTATGCCTAGTAAATTACACCTTACCTCATCTTCAACAAAACTCTTCCTCTACGAATCGAGTTCCTTCCTAATTCCAAAGGCAACAATCATTCCTCCCTGTCTCTATCTTTCCTCCTAATATCACATCTGTTCACGGAAAACATAATCCAAATTTTTATTCCCTTATTCCTACCATCATATTAACTCATAAATTCAGGAAATTTGTAGACAGCTCCCGGTGTAATACAATGAAACGACTATACGCACGGCCAACGCACTTTGATAATCGTTTGGACATAGAACAAAAGCTATAATTCGAATTTGTACTGAAACCTTTGTACTTTCTTGGCCTATGTATTGAAAGATATTCAGCGTTCACAATGACAGCCAAACTCAATTCTTCATGTGCAACTGATGTTTTTATTTCACGCGGAGTGGAAAATAAGTAATAATGTATACGGCGCATATTTGGTTTTTGCATATGATGCTACACAAATGCACGCAAGATTCTACCATGAACGTATACTTAGTCCATTCCGTAATGGCATCAAAATATTTTTCAAAGAGTTCATGTATCTACAAATTAACTGGAGTTTTTTTCCCAAAACACGACAAATGATGAGGATATACATGAATGAACGGTTAAAAATAATGTGACGCGGATGAGGAACAATGATATGGATGGATTGCACGGCACAAATGGGAAACCTCAATTGTTATTTTTATGCATATAATGATCATAAGGATGAGTCATGAGTATTATTAGTATTCCCTTTCTAATTGCTATCCATCTTTTCCTTCAATTTCAGCTCCTGCTGTCGAGGATGACGAAAACGAAGGTAACAATTATTAGAATTGAAATGATGATTTATTCATACCCAATGGTCTGGAACAAGTATTTGGTCAACGATTATTTTCAAGGCGCTTGTGCTGACGTTTTGTTTGAATAATCTAGCTCCCATTCAACCTAAGCGTAGCCAACCCAGGCCTATTACATAAGTTTGTCTGCAGTCAGTCCATCAAATATTTAGAAAGAACCTGGGTTCTTTAGTAGAAATTCTTTCCAAATATTTAATTAAGCCTCGCAGATAGAAAGAGATGCCTTTACAAATCCAGGTAATTATTTGTCAATCAATTCTAGTTCTGCTGTTATATCACGACCTCTTACATTAAGCAAACCCTTGCTTTTAGGTTAAAAATAACTAATTATTCAGGTTTAGCCGCATGAATTTCAGCTATTAATATCTATGAGGTGACATTTAGGCTTTGCCAATGGAAATAAGCTAGTAGAAGTTTTAAGCATAAACTGACTTTTTAATAGTCGTCTCGTCGGTACTGCTCAGACTTGAAATAACGATTAAGTTGTGATGTAAGGTCTCCACCGAGAAACCTGATCAACAACTTTTGTGCAGGCTGCGAGGATATTCTATCAGATATGAGATATCAGAACATTGGGGCAGGTGCATTGCCTATTTCAAGGAGTTAATGCAAACTTTGTTTCCACGTGCTCAAGGTCGTCAATATTACTAGTGAATATAGAGGAAGAGAGTCACTACAACGATAAATTCAGAGGTTCTTCTTTCCGCATTTTAAGAACTCAGGAATGAATCAAGTACATACAATGACGCATCTCCCAATGGTGATTTCATTCAGAACGTAAAAAATTTGCAAGATGAGATGTTGATGTACTAAGGTGCAGCGCTTGAGTGAGCAATATTACTGCAAACGAAAATTAAACTTGAATAATTCAAATATAGCAGCATAGTTAATCAGCCAAGGAATTTTGTCTCAATTAAGGGAATCGTGGCATTCACTTGAAATAAAGGACCAGAATCCCACAATATGTTAATTTAATCTGTTCTATGCACTCCCCTGTCATGCACACAATAGAAAAATAGCACGACGCCACTTTTTATGATATCAGCAAGCTTTATAATTGCTAGATTTTAATTACACTTTTGAGGAAAAGTTTATTTACGAGTTTATTTTGTATACGTGCTTCATCCAAATCGAACCAAATATGTTGTTCTATTCCATTCAGATGCAGCTGTGGCCACTATAATCGTGTATTATGTTGAAAAATTGATTTGCTTATTTTCAGGCGGATGCTACTACATGTTTAATCATTATGAGGACGGAGATCGTATTTTGACGAATGAACCGTGCCTTAATTGTACCTGTCATGATTCTATGCTTATGTGTTATTTACGGGTGTGTCCGTTTACTAAACCAATCGGTCAAGACTGCATGGTTGAAAAGAAACCTGATCAGTGTTGTCCAGTCATCACTTGTCCTCAAGGTAATTTAAGGCGATCACAAATTGCCCACTATTCTAAAGTGTCCATAGTTTACACTTGTAGAATGTTGTAAAGAATTCAATGATCTCATGATGATCTTCGGACCAACAAAGCAAAAACAATTATTTTTCCGAGGTGACCTATACGCACTGCCCACTGAACACGGGATTCCACTCAAGCAACGGGATTGACCCCCGTAACTAAGGTCACACAAAAATTGGACATGACCAAACAAGTACCTCGGCATGCATTTAACCCCATCTCCCAAAACCTGTGACCCTCCGTATCTAAAAAACTAAGCGTCGTAGAGAAAAAATTTAAAACAAAAAAAAGAGTTGCTTAAAAATGAAGACAACTGTTTTGAGATAATTCAAAATTTCCATTCCGTTCTCGAGTTATGGGGATTTTGAAAAAATTGCACTTTAGTGCTTATAAAGTTCCCAAAAGTCTATTTTTATATTTTTAACGGATTCCTTATTAAAAATCAGTAATATTTCGGAATGCATATCCTGTAAAAAAGTTTGCCGTTTTTTTACAGGAATTTTTCGAAACTCAATTTTACACTAGCAGACAAGCCAAGCCATTAATATAGGGAGATATCGTTTTGCTGTGGAATCCCGTGTATGTTTGGCCCCGTTGACCTGTCTCACGTAACCCCAAGGGAAAATTAACTTAAAAGAATAAAATAAAATTAATTCCTTGAAAAGGCGATATAAACCCTCGGTGACCCGATAAAAAGAGAAAAATAAAAAAAAATTCACAGGAGTGTCCTGTTCTCTCAGTTTGTCTCGTCAAGACACGAGGTGAATTTTTTTTCTTTTTCTCTTTTTATCGAGTCACCGAGGATTTATATCGCCTTTTCAAGGAATTAATTTTATTCTAGATGATGGAAGGCAGATAAAGTGAAATTAAACTTATTTCATTCATAATAAGCATTTAGCAATTTACCTTTTATTTTAGAAATCTAAAGTTCAAAATTAATGATACATATTTCAGAATAAAGATTCTTGAGGACAAGTACAATGAACTTCTACTCAAATAAAAAAATCGAATCCTTACAAAATCTATTAAAAATAAAATAAATCCTATTTTAATCGACATCATTGCTTCCTCAGCTAGTCGTTATTATTTATTAAAGCAATAATAAAATATTTTCCTAATAGTGCCAGTATCACTTGTGACACCAAGTCAGTTAATTTCTACGACTACAACAACAGTTGCAACAGTACCACCGTCAAGCATGTCAACTTTTCGAGGATGCGAAATGGAAGGAAAATACTATCCTGATGGTGCCCAAGTTGCTTCTAGCCCAGAGAAACCATGTGAGCTTTGCTACTGTATTAGAAACCATACTGCATGTGTGATGCAAGAATGTATCCTTCACGTTGAGGGATGTGAGCCTGTGTTCGAACCAGGAACTTGCTGCCCAGTCCGATACAACTGTGATAAACCTATGAGGATTGAAACTACTACAATCGGTGATTTTATTTCTACAACAATATCGAGTTTGATGACTACATCCACCCCACCACCAGGAGGATGTTACCGCGACGGAGAATTCTATGCTGATGGATCCCAAATTGTTACACCTGGAGAAGCTCCTTGCGAACATTGCTACTGCATGAGGGGAGAAGTGAGAATTTCATAAAAAAATACTATATTTATGTTCAATTTGTCGAATCATGCACAGAATCTATAAATGAATTTATTTCCTAGATTGTCTGTGCAGTTCAAGAATGTGGAAGTCCAATGGAAGGAGCTGGGGAAAATTGTACGCCTGTTCCTCCCAGATCCGGTTTATGTTGCCCAGAAAAATATTCATGCCGTAAGCAACTCAATTTTTTGGCCAAAACAACGTATACATTTATGCACTAAAGACTCATAGCAAGATTTTGGTTTAAAAATATTTTAATGAATATGCAGTGATTTAAATTTTCAAGTATTTGAGTTCTGGATTGACTGCGATGTTAAATACCCAATTTCAAGATGCATGTAAAGAACAACTAGGTAGTTTAAATACCCAACAAAATCGAGTTGTTTTCACTGATGAAATACATATTCAAAATATTCTCCAGCTCAATTCTTATACTATTTGCAGATGGATCCAGACAAGATAGAAAATTATTTTCCCAGAAGGGTAAAGATTTAATGATTTTACTGGAAAATAGTTTGACAATTATTAATTCCAGTAGGACAAAGTATTGATTGTCAGTTTAGTCTGCTTTTCATTAATTGATTAGCTGTATAATGCTGCTGAAGTCATTTTAGAATCCATAGAGTTACGAATGGTGCGTTTGTAGTAAATCGTCTGAGAAAGCCATTAGCGCAAAAAGCGATTAGTGCATTTTTACAGGCTTGTGTAATTGTTTATGTTGTTCTGATTGCTCTGGTACCGTATTTGTGAGTAACTTATTTACAATTTGATAGTGACACCAGCAGAGGAAAGCACAACGTCGGCAACAACGCCTTATGAAAAACTGGGAAATGGCACAGAGATGGAATCTACCAAGTATCCATCACTAGGAGATGTGACAGATGTGACTTCCGTGAGAACAACATCTATGCCTGAGAGTACAACACATGGAAAAGCCAATGAGACTACTCCAGAGTCAGCTACTCCCGACAGCGTTCTCAGTGACGACTCTGCATCCACACCAGTTTCCGATGATGACCAACCTACTACTCAGGAGTACTCAAGTACAGGCTCCGCTGTTGGACTTTCATCAACAACGGAAAGAGAGAGCACCAAATCTCATACAGTATCCACCACAGCAGAAGAACATACGACATTGCCAGGCTCATCAGAATCATTGCCAAATAAATCTGAAGTCACACAGACATCTCTTGAAACAGAAGCCACAACCAAGTCTATAGATGATATTACATTTGAACCTGTTGGTGAAGCCAGCACGGTGCATATTGGACTTGTGACCAAGGAACCAGAATCCGAATCTACTGAAACTATTTCGACAGAAAAATCTACAGAGACAAAAACTAAAACTACTGAACTTCCGGGCAAGCCCTCTACCTCTACTCTTACTCCCGGTGAAGACAAAGCATCTACTGGTGAATCAACAAGTGAACTCAGCACCGACTATACAAGCGAACCCCCTGTAACAAAAATTCCGCATCCGCCAGAAAACCTAATGTCAACTACAGTGTCAGGAAAGACAACTGAACCGTCAGTTAGTACTGAAAAGCCTGAAATAATTGAAACGACGACTGGAGCCGATAGCGTGACAGAAGAATCATTACCCAGCAATACAACTCTTCTCGACGATGGCGAGCCAAATGGAACGACAGAATCAGCACCGGCGTTGACCGAGGCTACTTCATCTTCCACTCAAAAGCCAGGAGACCGGCCTACCACCGAACATGCAATAAAAATTAGTACCTTGAGTCCTCAAGATTCAGGAACGACTGATAAAATGGACGAGCCCTCCACAATTCAGCCTGATACTACGAGTGCCTCACCCTCTGGAGACACACAACCACCCAGCTCAACTAGTTCTCCGGACCTTGAGGTCGCTACAAGGCCTGCAACAACAGAATCTGTCCACTTTGATGATGACAAAGATCAAACAACTCCACTTGTATCTCAGAACTTACAAATGGGTCCAATGGCCTCGACTACGACAGAAGCTCCAGTAAAAGTTCCAGCAGAAGAAAAAGTTGACAGTACATCAGAACCTGACAGCACAACGGAAGGCAAAGTTTCGTCAAGTACGATCGAGCCTTCAAAGGAATCAGTAAATACCACCACGGAAAAGGGTATCACAACTTCTGAAATGCAAGATCAAAGCACATTTTCAGGACCTCAAACTACTCAAACAATTGAAGACGAAGCCACAACTACATCACAAGTTACAGGTGTCGAGAAAGATATCAAAGTAAAGATTACCACACTCTCACCTGATTTAGGGGCAGAAACAACATTGCCTTCAACGTCTGAACCCGTAGAGCAGACCAGTGTTCACTTAGCTGATGAAACTGAAACTCCTGACTCCACGACACTAAAATATTTCCCAGCCTCATCGTCATCAAATTTAACACTGGAGGTTTCTGAAAGTACTACACCCATGCCTGAAAAAGGTGAAACCACACCAGGTACAATTGAGTCTAGTACCAACTTAAGTCCAACGTCAGAACCACATGGACCAGTACACGATGATCTTGTTGATGCTACAACAGATAAATCCCAGGAAATGAAAGATACAACGGCACACCCATCAGATCAGATTTTGTCTACTACTCTTGGCATTTCTAAGCCTGGTGAAAATGAAACAACAACACCCTCTACTTCTGAAGTAACTCCACAATTAGACGCAGCAGGCACTACAATTGAACCTGAAACAACTCCAAGGGAACCTTTAGGAAGTACTCCACAGTCAGGAGAAACATTAGGACCAGTTACTCAATCAACGGAAGGTTACACGACACCTGAAACTTCTTCCGTAGGAATCATTACATTTTCTACACAAGGGCCTTCAGAGGTGAAGGAAACCACAACCGGAGAGCTAGAAACTCGTCTACCAGAAATCACTGAATTCACTGAAATTCCGACTATACCCTCGGCCATTGAATTATCCACAAGTAAAACAACAACAGTGGTCTATTTGACCACACCAGAAAGTATTTCTACAACAGCAAACGAATCTGTCCAGGCTGGATCGTCAAGCACTGTGATTCCAGGTGAGATGGAGGTAACAACAACGCTACCATTGGAAACTTCGACAGGAGTTGATGTTCCAAGTGTAACCAGACTACCAACAGGAGAACCAGTACCTCAAACAACTTTTACCCCTGAAGAAGTGGAAACATCTTCCTCTGGTACAGATTCTCCAGTTCAGACAGACGGCACAACTCAATCACCAGGAGAGTTAGAGCCAAAAACGACCCCAGTGAGAATCGCTTCAACAACTCCAGCATCTGAGATTGAAGTGGCCTCTGCAACTGCACCCGAGATTTCTACACCATCAGCATTGACAGACTTACCAGAAGAAAAAGAGGTGACAAGCACAATTTCTTCGGATGACGAGATTTCAATGACAACCTTGCCTTCACGACTTCCACCTATGCAAATTTTTGAAGGTGCACCAACATCCACCAGTACTTCGACTCCAGAGGAGTCCACTACCCAGTCACAAACCCAATCACCATCAGGGGTTGATCAGACAACTTTGGCTGGAGAGAATAAAACAGGACCATCGTTTGATGACGCTGGAGCAACGGAGATAAGTACTAGTACCGAACCTTCGGCGGTAACTACGTCTACACATGTCGAACCACAAACTATTCCATCCAAGTCAACTGACGCTACGACTGTACAACCATCAACCGAAGCATCAGAATCGGATGTGACAACTTCAACTACATTACATGTGGTTCCAGAAGTGACTACGCAGTCTGGCTCTGATTCTACAATAAGCGGTAGTGATGAACCCACAAAGTCTCCAGATGCGACCACGGAATTCAAACCGGATGCTACTACACAACATGTTGAAGAAGATGTGACTGAAATGACTACAGTTTCAACATCAGACAGGAAAAAACCCATTGAATTATCATCAACCTTCCCTACAGTATCCGAAGGAACTGAAGCCGTGGGACAGGAAACTACAACATATTCTTCGGTGGACACACAATCACCAAAAGAGCCTTCAACTGTAGCAAATTTAGTAATTTCAACCTCGACGGAGGGTGAAATTGCACAATCGACTACTGCAGGACCTTTAGCAGATGACAAAATTGACAAAGTTGAAATGGTGACAAAAATTCCTTCTGAGAGTACAACATTAGAAGCTGAAACAACCTCATCTAGCACTTCAGAATCTGGAATACCTCAAACGGAACAACCAAAAATTCATGATGATGTTGAAATAACTTCAACACCAAAGCAAACTACCATAGGATCTGCTGGAGACATTACAGATAGGACAACCACCCCTTATCCAGTCACGTCTTCTGAAACCGGCGACCAAACTGCAGTTAATCAAGATGAGCCTGAAACTTCCACTGTCGAACCTAAATTAACAACAGCTTCAGAGGAATTTAGCCAAACTAAACAATCTACTTTAAAACCTACAGTCGAATCAAGTACTGGTATCACGGAGTCATCAACAGAAACTTCCCAAGAACCTTTAACACTTCAACCTAAAATACCCACTGAATTGGAGTCTACCTCTGAAGGAACAACGGCAGAACCCGTAACTGTTTCATCCACGGAACGTGTTACAACTTTGGATGATTCTACAAGTGCAGGTGAATTAGGAGAAACAACACCTTTGTCACAACCGTCTGAATTTTCACAAAAACCAACCGATGCTCCTGCAGACGGGTCCACTACCGGTAGTCCGGATAAAATTACTACAGCAGAACAAGACGATGAGAAATTTACAACTGAAGCAGGTCTCCCCGTTGGAATTACCAAATCACCAGAGCAAGTATCCACTGCATCAGTCACTACACAAGAAATAGAAGAATTTACTAGTACGACAACATCAGAGGTGGAAACACAAACTCCAGGACCTGCCCTTCAGAATACAACACAATCTGTGGAATCCAAGACAACTGAAACTTCAACCGAGGGTTCAGGGGAAGCTGTAACCGCAGAGCAAAGCACTACCGTTGCTCACGAAATAAAAGTCCCATCGGACGAGCCAACAACTAGTAAGGACTTTAGCGATGATATCGGAACGACTGAAAGTGACGAAACCACACCAAGAGTTCCAGGAGAAGGCAGTTGTTTTGTGGATGGAGTCACATACAGGAATGGATCTCGCATTCCCCCGTCAACTTCATGTCAATTGGCTTGTGCTTGTCAGAACAGTATTGTACATTGCTTGCTTGTTCATTGTCCTCCAGCTCCAGCTAGTTTTGGGGACTGCAAACCGGTTTACATGCCTAACACTTGCTGCCCGACCTATAATTGTGGTAGGTATATATTTGTTGTGCATTTTTTATTATAAATTCTAACTGATTATTTTAATTTACTAGACATATCTGACTCCACACCAGCATCTATTGTCACCCCAGACTCTGGGGCAACCTTAGACAACGCAACTGTCACTGTGACTCCTGAACCAACCAATGCAACTTCAGCACCTACTGCAGCCACGACGACACCGATAACACCTGTCACGGAACAAACCACTCTGAGTGATGAGGCTATTGAGAGCACTGAGGTTCCTTCTGACAATCGAACTATTCAAGCAATTGCACAAGACCGAATTAAAGCCAACGAGACAAGCATTGCACCTGGGGAAGTCGAATCTAGCACTACTTTAGGAACTACTAGTCTCATGCCAGACAGAATTACCACAATTAGTTCTGAAGCAGAAACCATGATGGACGAACAAAAAAATATTACGACAGCAAAATATCCAGTAAGTGTGACAACAACAATTTCTCCATCACCTGCCCCTTGGCCTTATCCCTCGTCGACAAGTGGTCCAGGAGCTTCAAGCGGAGCCTGCTTGTTCGACGGGCGTGTATACATGTCTGCTCAACAAATTCCACGGGATGATCCTTGCGATTTTTGCTTCTGCTTCAGAGGAGACATAATTTGTCTTCAACAGAGTTGTCCTCCTCCAATACCAGGTTGTTATGAAGAACCGATTCCAGGGTTTTGTTGTCCCAGATATGAATGTCCAGTGGGAAGCTCGAACACTACAAATCCTCCTCCGCTTTTTCCGCCATCTTATTACCATAATCAAATTTTGAGTAACTTAGCCCAACCCAGCTCCGTTCCATCCAACTCGGCTGCGTCTGGGCCAGTTTGTGAAGTTCAAGGAGAGTATTATGAGACGGGTCAAGTAATAACATCCACATCAGGACCATGTCTAGAGTGCAGGTAAATTTTATTTCCTATTGATTCAACGTTATGATTTTGATATCGCCATTTTACAAATTTAACTTTTTCTGTGCAGATGTGGCCTGAATGGTATGATGGAATGTGATCCTAGAGAATGTCAGCCTGAGCCGATGCTGAGAAAAATGATAGAAGATGCTATTACGACATCTAAAAGATGAAAGAATTAACTCATCATAATCTTGATTGTTCGATGAATGTGTTTATCTGGATTGAGTTTGATAGGTCAGACCTGAAAACTTTTTGACTGATTGTGAGTTCCCTGGTAGTTATTATCCCAAAGAAAAATCGATTTTCTTGAGTATGATCAACCAAAAACCATTCAAATTGCTTTATAAAATAATTTGTTTAGTTCAAGGCGATTGCTTTGTTATTAGATGTATGCTGGGGTTATACTGCACACTGTTAGTTAATTCATTTGACTTTTAAGACTGCCAATTGTTTTTTTGCTACATAAATAGTATCTGCTGCTCCTGCGTCTTACAAATGGAGCTGCATCCAAATAAGTTTTTAGATGCATTTCGGCTCTAGGTAAAATTGTTGAATGTGACCTGAACCTGTTATTAATAATAGTTACATTTTAGAACCAAAGCACTCAGGGTGCGTAGATCAGTGTTATTTGCCAAAACTACGATATCCTACAGATTAATTTCATTTTAAGGCTCCTTAATCAAGAAATCTTAGTCATCAGCAGTTTTGTTATTGTTATGATACACGGTGCTCCTGCTCCTAAATGATACTTCAAAGTGTGTAGTTTAAAATCGCTTGACGGACATGTTAATTTCTCATCGCGTCCAAGATGCTCAATTTTTGAAACATTTCCCTCTATTATTTTGTTGGACGATAATGGAAGTGTGTGGAAATAACACCATTTTCAATAAACTGTATTCCTTGCTCAAGAATTCTTCGGGCTTGGGAAGTAATTTCACTATTTAAGCTATTCAGCTAATAAACTCATTCATTTTTAAAATAAACACAGGTAGGAAAAGTGAAATAAGTATAAAAACGCATACTCTCTCCTCCTGCTAATAAAACACTTGCTAGCTGGAAGTGTAGTGCTCCTAAAAACTATTTGATTGAAATCAACATAAATATGATGCATTGTTTCAGCTCTAATTGAATTGAACATGATAGATTCAGTTGAATAAGGATCCCCTCCAATAATTTCTTGAAAATTTTTCCAATAAGTTTAATCTAAATCCTAATTTAGAAACTTTGTAAAGCCGGAAAAGTATCAAATCAATAATTCAACCAGTTTAACTTCAAGTAGATCTCAGCTAAAAAGTGGTGAATTAGTTTGTACATTGGCCATATGTAGTATTTGATGATAGCAGTTGATGAAGTATAGCTATTGATGATAAAACAAATAAGAAATGAAAGGACTAAGCTGTAAATTAGTTTAGATTCGACGCCACTTTTATCATGTTAATTTGAAAAGAGAAAAAAACATCCATAAAAATTGTTTCAGAGATTGAATGACGTGGGCTTGGATTGGCACGCGACGGGCGACGTAAGTTCCTTTTAATATTGTGTGTTTATTCTCAGCTTCATATTATTATTGCATGCTCTGATGTTTATTAGTGTGCCATCCATTTGTGTATTTTAAATATTGTTTTACTGGTCTAAGGGTTTTTCTTGGAGGGATTATTCTTGCTAATTTTTATGTGGAGGGAAATAAGGCAATGTACATATAGTTATCAGACCTGTAAAATGTTTTTCGTTAGAATATCTTGTTGGAGTACTGTAAGCAGGGGGAGCTAGACGTAAACTAATAATAATTTGACTAATAATAATTAGGCAAAAGGAGCGAGAAATTATCATGTTATGTTATGTAAAACCGGTTCAAGGAACTGCTCGACAGGAATCTGAGCAAATTACACTGACAATTTTCAGTCTCAATCTGAAACAAATCTGTATATTAATCTCGAAAACAAATTACCGGACTATAATCCTTTAAAGGAAATCTCGTGTCTCTTTTAAATCTTCGAAAGAAAAATTCACAAATAATTAAGCATTTGTTCCGACCACCTACAATCAATCATGTACGCAAAAGCCTACACTAGAATTTGTAATGATTACTGAGCTCAGGTCATTGGTGTTAAGGTTGGCACTTTTGTAAAAGAAAGGGGGCCTGGCTGTTAAAGTTTACATGGGTCAATTGAAAAAATACTAAGCTAAGTGCATCTAAGGCAATTCTTTATTAAATAAGAGGTAAAATAAAACCTTCAATGTTACGATGGAATCAATTTTTGTACTTATTGAAATGGAATAGCCTTGGCATCATCATCAAATTTTAACACCAGTTGAATCCACTTTCTTACCACTTACTCTATTCACCCTTAATACTGAAATGATAGTAAATGGCGTTACAAATGTCAGAAATACTAATACGCTACTTAAATTGGAAAGAAGTGTTCAAAACATCAAATGACAATTCGTAAGCAATATTTTTCCTGAACTTAACCGAAGGAGTATTCATTCAACTGTGGATTAAGAAACAACTCCTCCAAAAATAAAAATATTTGGTATAGTAAAACCACTCGGTGGTTTTAATTATCGTGTTAAACGCCACTCGACCATAATATTTAACATCCGTAAAGCCATGATATTGTTTCTATTTGGGATAATTTGAACTTTATGTGGTACCACTACACAATATGATTGCATTTGAAATGTATGAATTTGCTTCATGTTGTACATAATACTAGCTAACAGAGATGATGGTGGAAAGTTCTAATTACTTGAACCCAACGGTGGCCAATTCGGCCAGCCCTACAACATTCAACAGAGTCCTTCCTGGTCAACTTTCCAATTTTCATCATTCAGCTCCTGCAGTTGGCTGGCATTACACCTAAGCATTAAGAGCACCTGTGACTCTTTGCCACCCTTGCTTGTTCGTATGTTGAATTGGTTAGTTAGTATGAGTACATGAATTCAACCAGTTGTAAAGAATACAAATAACTTGATCTCGTTTGCAGTGTAAAATTAATGGATGCTTAATAAAATTTTGGAATATATTCGTATAGTTAACGTATGCATGGACCTAGGGGTGCCTGCCGCCACTGACCATGGCCTTAAGGGTATCCATTACAAAACATTTTAGCTTTTAAGTCCCAAAAGCAATTTTGCATGAAAATTTTCTGGACGCGCTTGACAGCCTACAGTTCGTCACACTTGTGAGTATTCAACAATTATCCTCTGTACGTCAAAACAAACTCATATGGTAATGCTTCTTGACCACACCAAAAATACTAGGCGATTCTCATTTAAAGTTTTTCAGCCTTTCCATTGTTTCACCTAATGCTCTGCTAATATGTCTTAATTAGTATTACAACACACAGTAAAACTAGTTCGGGTATAACCTGTTTATTATCAGTAACAAAGTAATGATAACTAATTAATTTAGGACCATAAAAAATTGTCTTCAATCCTAATTACGTCATACTGAATATGCATGTAGGGCATACATTGGAATCATATCTCGTTATAAGACTGATCAAATCAGCATTCTCTTCTATTTTAAGGCGATGACTAGTTCAAGTAGATGTCCAAATTACCATTTACCACTAAATTGGCAAAACACAAAGTTCCAAGGAGGATTACAGATAACGTTGCGAAGTTATAGAGAGAGT
Source organism: Thalassaphorura encarpata (assembly GCA_009869925.1). Lineage (NCBI taxonomy): Eukaryota > Metazoa > Arthropoda > Collembola > Poduromorpha > Onychiuridae > Thalassaphorura > Thalassaphorura encarpata. The sequence goes on from WJEZ01000059.1 coordinate 25,837, forward strand.
GCTACTGGTCACACTCACAACCATACTCAGGGTAGACTTTTTATTACTTAACAAGTTTCATGTATGTTTTCATTCGCATTATTACAGCGTTGGGCAGACTGCCTCCAAGCAAGTGCTAATTAAGTTCAGATGGCTCTATTTAGTGCATATAAACAGGCATATCCCGAGATAGAATTCAATGAGAATTGATTGAGTTAAATTTTTGACTTCATGTATGTACTTGATATTTGAAACAAATTAATTTGGTTTATATTTAGTAATACTTTTTAAGCAAGTGTGGACGCTTCTACCACCTAAATTTAATTCCCTCAATTCATAGTGCAGTTGGAATTTATATTTTGTAAGAATTACAAATATTATTAGAATCAATAGAGAGAAATGAGCTGAAATAATACGAATAAGAGTGAAGGCAGACATGTAGTTCGCAAGATCTTGTGCATCCAGACACAAAGTGTTAAAAGTGACGGCAGTAAACTGCAAGAATGAGACCAAGGAGGATTGATGAAAACATGAGGAAACATTAAAGAGGAGCTGCTTCAATCAAAATATATTATGTATTAATGCACAATCTGACAAAATATATAGCAGTTTCACAAAACTAGCTTTCACAACAGATGCAAGACGACGCAGCACGTCCACATAATTGAGAATGAAGTCGTGGAAGGCAACGACCACTACTCATTGCATAAAAACATGACTACACTAAACATACTTTTTTTATCATTCTCAAAGCTTAATGCTTCGCACACTAACATACTAATTACTTTCCGAACATTTTAAAAATGCAACGGAATAGTTGAGCACATGTCAACAGAATAGGATAAAAAAATATCGTGAGCATAAGTAGATTAAAAGTTTGTTCTTTGTCACAATTTCATTTCTATCATCGATAAAGTCTCAACATTGACAGTCAAAAACGAAAGTATAGAACAGGGTGTAACATAATAATGTAAGGGGGCATTTATGACAAATAAGGAGAACTTGAGGACTCATTGATTAGGATTACAAAAACCAAACATTTACCATGACCGGAAATTAAGTTAATTATTTTTTCCTAGCACCGTTTAAAAAGTTGTTTTTAATCTTCCTATCTTCTCCATGCTGGCTCTTGTGTTGGCGGTGTTTCATCATTCACCCCGTACTTAATACCCTCCAGTAGTCCAGTCCCAAAACCTTTGGTTCCTTCAACAATCCCTGAGAACAGGTTACCTTTCGTCTTGGCTGCTTGGACCACTCCCGTTGACAAAATCTCCTTTGTTCCAGAAATCCAGTCAACCGTCGTCCCAACAGTCTGTGCTAGTCGGCCACTTATATCTCCAACAATATCAAATGCGAATGGCAATGTTCCGGACAAACTTGTCTTGGCAGCTGCCAAGGATGCAACCAAATTTGAGGCAACATGTAAAAGTCCTCCAGCCACATCTCCAAATGTCTCCAATAATCTCTTCAAAACAAGTGCACCGGATCTCACTGCCTGCAATTAAAAAATGAAGTAGAAATCATTATATCCCGATTAGAGGCCCCAAATTTTCTTAATTAATGCTTTCAATTAAAACAACTCTTAATAATAATCAACTTGTATGCAAACACAAGTTGCACTTTCTGCTACCACCTGGTTGCATTTCCTGTTTATGAGATAAATATTAACATGCTGTAGTAGGACCTCAGAGGAATTGGCAGACTATGATGCCGGCTCACATTCACATTTTGATCTCCAATGACTCAATCTTACCCTGCTTGTAATGGAGATATAGACTTGTATAGAAAGCTTCAGTAGTAACGGTATTTGCGACATGAAACATTTTATTGACACGACATAGCTACTATTCGTTGCGAAATAAGGTGAAATATGAAGTCTATTACATCTGATCTGAATGAGTTCAATACTTTTCAGAAGTTGTTAATTTTTATATCCAATTTCTATCCCAAATTCCCCATTGTTAATATTATGATTAGACTAATTGAATCTTCACGCGCATTATTTTGACAAAATTTCTAGGTTTTGTGCCCTAATCTTTTTTGCAAATCAACTGTCGTACCACAGCTCTACGCTACGCGTATGATCGGCTGGCGTTGAGTCCAATAAGAATGATTGAATAAAAATGGATGTACACTGAATACTTTCAACTCTTAACATTCAACGTTAAGAGGTACAGGCACGGATTTACCTGAGTTTGCTTAGTTTTTATTTTTAGAATTTAAACAAAAATTTTATCAATCAAAATAGCAAAATCTTAGGTCAGTAATACTTTCTCTTTGTACGATCAATCATATATTGTATTGATTATCAGTAAAGATGATGAAGAAAAAATTCACTGACATCTCGGATCGTTAAGTGATCTTAGTTAGATATCTTCTAGAAATGAATTCCCTCAATATCAGTGAGAAATAATATTTTAAATATGACGAATGATTCGCAAGTGTTATGGACTAAAATACTGACTGGACGGGTTCTAAGGAAATAATAATTGAAGCTGCAGTATAAAACCTGCCTAATCAATTTAAATGTTACTTATGGAGTACATGGACCACTGATGTTTTTTGGCAAATTCCAAAACCTTTAGGAGAAACGGATGAACTTACAGGGGAAAGTGATAACAAGTGATAAACAACATTTTGAGTTCAGCTACATTTTTTGAAAACTCACAGAGTCGTAAAAACAAAATTAACCACATCAACTACATTGACGACTGTACTTTTTTTAAGTGTTTTAGGGTTTTCCACGGCAAGGAATTCTCAACCCCAACAAAAATGTTAATCAAGATCAAAATGATTTACAAGTGTTTCACGAAACTTAGAAATAATTTTAAGAAGCATTTTTACTTTGTAAAACATTTCTGGACTAATTGACTTAGGAAAACACGAATACAAGTTTAAACTCACTCGTATCATAAATAATCAAAATCATAATTGATTTTCTAGCATTTTAAAAAATCGTAGAAACGGATTATTTTCAGTAACTAGTTAAGACTGATGCTGAAGTTCTTACTGTTTCCTGTTTGGAATTATGTGTAGCATCTTTAGCAGAGTTTCATATACCACCGACCCTAATAAGTGATACTATCCGTATCCTCAAAATATTAGCACATAACCAACCTCAGCTTATGTAAGATTTGCTAAGAATGACAAATTAGTGAGATTGAAGGTGTTACCATGAATGAATGGGATGCGACGGGATAACCCACCTTATGAATGAACAAGACTTAGAAAGGTTCAAAATATAGGATTTACATATTAACTGACAGAATCTACACTCTGGTTTCTTTAATGTCTTTTACTTGAAAATCTAGAACGAGTAGATCGGATAATAAAATTACGAAAGGACTTCAACTCACCACAGGGACACTCTTCGCTGCCTGTTGTGTAACACCCGCTGCCGCATCTGTAGTTTGAGCCAAAGTATCAGCAGCTCCCACAATAAGTGGCTTTAGCAATGACAAAGCCAAATTGGGAAGTCCTAGTATCAATCGGATAATTTGTCCAAACACATTTCCAGTAGTTCCACCCACACTTTTTAAATTTGTGGCAATGATATCTCCTGGTCCTAAAGCATTAGGTCCGTAAGGTGGATCCCTGTAAATTCCAGGGTTGGGTTGATTTGAATACTCAACTGGTTTAACTCCTACCGCCGACAATTGATCTTTCTGGCAAGGGCAGTTCATTATTTTGTCCAACATAGCGTTTCCTGTCACATAGTATTGGCGTGCAATTCGTGGGGATGAAGAAGCAACACTGGACTCTGATGAGACAATTGGTGATGGAATAGTTGGGCCGGACGTTTGGAAACTTGAAGGAGCTTGGGAAGCACTTCCAACGGGAGATGAAGCAGATCCTTTTACAAAATCTTCTGGGAGATTTAGCGCTCGCAATACATCCGCCATCTCGTCATCCTGTATTTATTCAAAATATTTCAACGTGCTCTCAGATACAAATTACGCATCAGAGATGAGTTATGAAATTGTTGAGTCAAGTCAATGTGAGAATCCTAAAATTGGTCAATTAATATGCGTCGGACGAGTATTTGTTTAGGACATTTTGTAAATTAGTATACCCAAGATGATTCCACACGTACACAATACACACTCCCGTACAAAGCAAGTCCTGTCCTAAAAATTCTAAAAAATACATTAGAAAGTGAAGGAAGAAGTGACGGCTAAAAGGCTTAGTCGTCAGTCGACTCTACCCGATGGAATTAGTTGGTTGCGGAGATATGAGGTTGCAGGCAACTTTCTTAAGCTTGTGAATGCGAAGCGAATATGCAGGTGCTATTGCAATCAGTTAGAAATAAGAATATCTCTTTATGAATAATCTTGAATACCACTAACCTTTTTAGCATGAACGTTCCATGAGACAGTAAACTGCATGCGATTTTGTCTACTCTGTTCGTTTGTCTTGTCAGCAATATGGCCATCCAGATGACCGTGCAACGTCAAGAGATTGTGAGACAATTGTCAAGAGTAAAAACAAAGGGTCACTTACGTGTGTGGTTGCATCCGCTGTTTCAGCACTTGTTGTCCCAGCTGTATAAAGGTCATCACTGTCAGTGGACGTAGGGAGGGCTCCTACCACATTCGCAGAAGCGGAACTCGGTGATTCATCAGCACGTCTGAGTCTAGGAGATAACTCTGACTGTGATAGAATATCATTTCCTAACTTTGAACTTGGGCTATCCGAATCAAAGGAAACCGGAACGGAATGAACGGATAATAATGATGCAAAGAGAAATGATAGGATTATCCCATTCATTCTGAATCTAAAACAAAAAAAATCAGGCCATAAACCATCACAGTCATTTTCTTTATACTCGTCATAGGTTGAAGAAAAGGTCAACAATGGGAATTGGAGCCTACATAACTGGGGTATTACAAAATTATTGTAATTTACTGAAGCGATGGACGAAAGGAGAGCTACTAATGCAGGAGCGTGTGGTTCAGATTAATGAGTTCTCTTCTGCACGGCAGCAGCAGTGTTGATGGAAGAATTGATAGTCAGACTTCCACCCTCAGCGGCTGCTTCACTTCTTGGCCTTCCCAAGATCAAAGTCAGCTTTATACGTTTTTACTCTCAATTTCAAAAGCGAAAGTAACTTATTCTCACGCGAAAGAGCTGACAGTATAAAGAACATACGCCCATTATTACATGGAAATTGTTGTAATGTCTTTTAAACAATGAACATTATGAGAGTAAAATGCCATGTCTATAAAACGACTGAATTCCACCAGAAACAATATAAAAAATGTAGATGTAGGATTGTGCTGTTTCCATTTTCTTAAAAACGCGCAAAGAAATATTCGAGGTTTTAATCCATGTGTTATGTAATTGGAAGCATCACAATTAATTTTACAAAATAAATTGCCAAACATATTTATAAACACAAGGAATGAAAGCGTTGAGTTCAAATGCCCATTGTCGTAGGAAAATGATTCCAAAAGTCAAACTGGAATATGCCAAGCGTTAAAGAGTATTTTTAACTAGTATTTGCATTTCGTATTGCCTTTTCTCTCAGAGGACTCCAAGTTATGCAATAAATCAACTCAAGTCAATGTGTTAATGAAGACCAGGACTGTTAAGTAGGAGGTAATACCTACTCCAACACAGACTCACTTGGCACGAGGCCATGTGCACAAATAAGCAAATGACCCACTTCATTTCATTGTTGACGTACCTATTAACTTGGTCAGTGGAGGAAAGCAATGTAAAAAATGCCAAACCGGAATCCGCGCGAACGACAGGTAGGACGACTTTTGCCAAGCTACGATTACTTTCAATCCTATTACGCACAAGTAATAGGGCTTCTTACTTAAAGGCTTTCAGGTACAATTGAGTTAAAAAAATGAGCCGGCCTGTCCCTTCACTCGGAAATTGTACAGTTGACATAATGCAAGTGCTTGCTTTGCTATTGATGCACAGAATGCAGTGGTGTTATAGTGCATCTCGCCTCCAAGAAAACAAGTTTTTGGTTTCATAACCTGTCCTAAGCTGCAAGTTTCACTTTCATTTACCTTGTGTCTTGGTACTCCAGTCCAGTAAATAACGGAATATTCTCTTTGTTGATTAATCCAAATAAATTTCCTCCAGGAAATTAAATCCTCCAGGAAATTAAATCCTCACTCTTCAGTACAATGATTTTGACCAACTATTTTTTCACAAACGCAACCACTATGTCAAGATGTATTATCACCACTCCCTGACCACAACGAGTAGAATTGTTCTGATGAATTGATGATTCACATGAAATTATACAAAACGCAGGATCCGGAATATAGATTAAATTTTACAAAATTTTGGCTGATGGCAACTCAAAATTCACTATCAAACTCACTATGGTTAAGAATTGTAGGAGCGCAAAGATTGATCTTCTCATGCGGACAGGGCTTTCTCAAATAACTAATTCCTCTTAACTTTCCATGTTATAAGACAGCGAATGTCCTTCATGCCGCGGCAGAGATAATGGACGGCGCCCCCAGATCCCCTCGCTTCAGCTTTTTTACGATATGAGTGATTTTGAGATCGAAAGTTGAGTCGCTCTCTCTCTTTTTCTTCCATCAGTCGAGTTGCCTCTCTCCTTTCCTTACCTGTTTCAGTCAAGTCTTCATTTCAGCAATACATTTCTGCACCCAAAAAGGCAGGAATGGGTGATGCCACCACTTCCACCAAGCCCTAACACCAAATCTTGATTTTTGTTCGCACTACCTTGTCATTTCCGGCTGATCAAAATATTAATTTAACCATACCTCGTCTCCTCCTAATTAGAAACGTTCAATTAAACATTACTTGATCGCCAGATCTAACGTCTTCCGACGTTTCTGCCAGTATTCCCAAAACAAGTCTCGTTTTCAAGATTCCACGAGTACAAGGAAGTGGCAGATTCCTCTCAACCAAATTTCGCTTTACCAATTCGACATATTCTCAACTGAAATTGACACTATGAGCTTAACACCATGAATCGTTAACCATGGTCTAAATTTAGATGAATATCAGCATCACAGTGAAGTTCAAACAGCAATTAAACGTGGCATCCAAACAAGGTGTGATGCAATATGTAATTATACGTCTGAGTCCACTTGTAAAAATGATCTCACCACTTAAACGTTTTTAAAAAATTAAAAATAAGCTTTGAAACCCACCCAGATATGCAAGGACCTGAACTTATTGACCGAAAAAGTTGAGTGGAAAAGATGGGGTAAGCTGAGACTGACGACCCATGACCCTTAGACGAGGTACGGTGGTTTATGGCCATCAGCTTTTCCGCATGGTGGAGCAGCTAAGAAATCACCAGTACTGTATTAACAGTCTAGATATGTATTGATTGTTTTTTAAGTGTTAACGATTTTTTTAGAAACCACAGCATATGAGGCGAGGAGCCAAAAAGAAAAAAACAAGCAGAGCGTAAGCGTGAGACCTGCATGAAGAACATAGTCCTGATGGTAATTTAACAGCGTCAAACATGAGTGTGGTATTGTGTGATCAGTACATTTTAAAAATTGGCTAAAGTTTCCGGAATAAATGAAGCCGTATTCTAACTGCTAATCTCTATTATTTGTCTTCGCATCCCGTTTCTGTTGAACGGTGGACATAAAACTATGACCCTGTTTTGAAAAGGTTGAGCATTAACTTGATTTGAGTTGGCCAGTTGGTTTTAATGGGAAATATTTTTGATTTACTTGGTGATAATAGGTGATAAATCGAGGCAGGATTCTATTTGAGACGAGGCTTCAAATCGAGATGGTATAGTTCTTGTATTAACATTCTCTTTACAGAATTCCGGTATTAATTACAATAAAGCATACATTACGAGTTCGTGTACTTTTGTTTAGAGAAAGACAAGCTTAGTGGTCGCACAATATGAAGGTGCTTTAGTTTATCATATAACAAATCGGATTTTTCCAGTACCTGACGTTTGAGAATGCCGACAAAAATGAATTATGGTAACACCACGTAAGCATTGTTAAGCCATAAAATATTCTTCGGCTTCAGTTTCATATTCTAATTTTTCATTAATCTGTATAGTCAATAATGCGCACTTAATTAAAAACCTGTTATGCATTGCAAGTTGATACAAACATATTTGAATTGATTTCGTGTTCAGTCCACTGTCAATAGATGAAGGAAAAATACTTGATTCCAATTCAAATAAATTAGTGAAAACAAGATCCACCAGTATTATTTTCTCTTGATTATATCAAAAATTATTAGAATAACGAATAACATACATTTTATAAATTCATCACTCGGTCACGGAAGCAAGATATTACGAATGGACAACACCTTATCGCAACAATTCATCCCATTGATATTTCCTCGAAGGCAGGAAGGAAATAAATGAGGATATCATGTTGAGATGCTCAATTATACAAACCTGAATTATAACAACTTATGAATAAATTAGAACCGGAAGCACCCATTATTTCTTTGATGCATACATTAAGCCAAATCCAACTTCAATAACGTTAGATTAGCAAACGTCTCAAACTTTACTTCGTCATCTCTCGTCGTTGTTATGTTTTGCGTCGTCTTGTGCCTAGCAAAATTAAATGAAAGGAAGACCTCACACCTGTTCAATTCATTTACTTGGAAATTGGATGGGTTAATCTCGCATACGTCTATTTGCTAGGTACAAAAAATTTGAACGGGAAAAGTGACTTTTTCGGTCCACGACTTATACTCGGCCTAAGGTCTCAATTATAAATGAAGGCAACACAACTTTATAACTACCTCGTCAACGTGCGACTTCAAATAAATATTCGTCCTCAAGAATTTAAGGTCTTTAAATAACCTTGGAAAATATTTCACTAAATTCTGACGATGGCATGTGACCCAGTTTGGAATAAAATTTTCGTTGAACCGTTTTCTAGGCTCTACACCTGTAGATCCTGACTTGTGATTTATCATATTTCTCCTCAAATGATCTAACTAATCCCACCCAAAATTTAAGCTAGCTCGTAATTTGTCGTACGAAGTTTGGAGGATACTTTTTGTGATTTCTGTACCCTGACCTCATAATCCAATTTTTCCTTCTCTTATTGCACAGCACAAGTAATACATGAGAAAATGATTATTACGTAACCTCATTAAACAAATCGTGAGACTGGGAAAGCATTTTTGCTGGCAAAAGTTAATGTGAATTCCCAAGGCATCGCGACGTACTGTCATTAATAACAAGGAATTCAAAAATGAACTGTTTCTTTCTGTTGCATCAAACAAATCATCAGGTAATAATGATTTAATTCAATTTGTGTGAGGGACGAAACAATCAATAAAAATTTTTCTAACCCTAGTCATGTCGCACTTGCAGTTTGACAAGATATCATTTTATTGAAGCGGAGCCTCCGATACATTCATTTATTTATACGCAATATTTATAGTCCAGTTTATTCATTTTAATTTTAATTGTATAATTCTTCTAAATGGTTTAATAGCGTACTTCAGTGATCAATTAAAACAAATCTGCTTAATCTGGTAACGAGTAAATGAAGTGACAATAGCAGTAGTAAAACGCAACCACCTGTCCCAAACAAATGTATTGCTTTCAGTTTTCGGTACATTCTGGGCCTAAGTTATCAATATTTTATTTAGCCGATCCTTTCACTAAGGTATACAAGCTGCCAGTAAGCTACCGTTTATTAAGAAATATTACATTTTTTCTCTCATCTTGAATCACCTTAGCACCTTTGTCAGCCTTGGATTGAATCAAGAACTCGGTCATTTACTCATATGTTGGCAAGTGCTAGCTAGTGTTCGGGTAGATAGAATTTTTTACTTCCATTCTACTTTCCAATTCACTCCAAACGTCTGAACTGCATAACACGTCGCCTTCGATATGCTTGCCCTTTAATCACAAATTATGATTACATTCCCTTCATCACGCACATTCAAATTCTGCGTGTTTCAAACATTATTGTATTGAGTCACTCAATTAAATCATGACATAATTTATTGTGTTTGCCCTGGGAGTGAGAAGAACTTTAGGGAAAACGATTTCTTCCTGAAGGATATTTGAATGGGCACAGCAATTCTGTGACCTACGAATTACACTTTTTCCAACAAACTATCTCACAGTGCATTCATTCAGTATTTAAATAAATTTATGGGTAGTATTTTTTATTTAGTAATTATTTTCATGGCTAAATATTGTAAAAGAAGACCACATTTTTATGTGGCCATCATCCAGGAGACAAACTATAATTGTAGAGAGCACCATTTATTTAACTCATGATACAAACATTTCACATTATCTATCAAACTTTCGATCATAAATTCATAGAAATGGTTATCCACTGGAGACGGAGGGAATGGGACAATCGGCATGTCAAATGTATCCAGAGGGTGATGCTGTTTCAACTGGAAGGAAATCGTCCTGCGTAGTTGTCTCAAAATCCTCGGCTCTACCGATTGTACTCATTCGTTCCAGTTCCAGAACTCTCTGATAAGTATATACTATATGGGTGGTAAATGTAGGTAGGGAATGAAAACGGAAAGTGCATGACAAAACCGCAGATTGTACTAATGTACACGTCGCTCTGAAACTAATCCTCTCGACTCTCCATCACATTTAATAGGGTTTACTAATTTCGTCAATCCCTCAAAGAGAGCAATATATTCTAGCATAATACAATATGTATCTTCACCTAGGGAAGTTTTAATAGGCACTCTGACGGAAGTCAGAGCGTGTGGTCTATTTCCTATTCTGCTAAAGACCGTGCAGATTTATTTACTATGCTGAGCCAGGAATTCCTTGACAGCTTGCGAAAATCGAATTTGTTTTACAAAACGAGCTAACTAAGATTGCACATATCCGATTGAATATCCATATCACTAAATAGTAAATTAAATTCCAGATGGTTTTGTAATCAGTTCTCATTAGTTTTTTTGTCGCGAGTATTATTCAACAATTTCAAGGCGAAATATCTGTATGCAGAGTTTGAAGGGAACAAACGTAAATTACTTTATCACCACCTACCCAAAACTATGAGTTCTTCCGGTAAGTTATTCTATACTCCTATTTCAATTCATGTAGTGAAATAATACATATTTCTTTGTAAACTGAACAAATTGATTTATCATTGACTACTTGTTAAAATTCCCACAAAGTGTATCAAAAACCAGTGGAAATGAAATATTCAAACCATATAATATTGAATACATCCAAGCGTATGTACTAGTTAAAATCAAAGGGCTAATAAGCCAGAATGAACGCGAAGTCTGCATTCAGTCATGCAGATACAATTCCACTATTTTCTTCGGAGATAGTTGATTACACAATTTTAAAAATATTTGCATTAATAATTAATTTAAAATTCCAGATAAGACATATAAGGAAACCCTAATTAAGGGCTTGAAGAAGGAGGTAAGCTGACGGTCTTTTTTAACACAATTTATTATTATAATTGACTTCACAAGCTATTATTACTGCCGCAATATCGGAACCGTTAACTGCTTAAATTTTTTAGACATTGTAAAAACTGCTTAAATTGAACCAGAAGTTGGTAGAACAGATTTATAGGAATGAAATCATACCATTAGATATTCAAATTAACGTTGTCAAACTTCTTATTCATCTCGTTATTTTTAACACTTGTTTGGAATTCAGGATGGTTCTCTTACCTCTTGTAATTTTATTAACGTAAATTTTATTTCGAAGGAAATTTGATGGATTCTTCTTGGTTTGGAGTATTATTTTCTGAGTACTTTTGTTTCAAAAATATTCTGCTCACAAGTCAAGTCAGGCCTTGTGTAGCCATTTTTAATTGTGACACACAAAGTTGATGGCACTGTAATCCTAACATAAAACATCTTTTTTATATTTGTTTAAGGTGAAGCACATCATGGAAGAAGCGGTGACAAAGAAGTTTGTTCACGAGGACAGCGCTAGCATAACATCTCTCTGCGGTTAGTCATTATTGTATTACTTCATCCATATCCCGGAATGTAATAGTATGCCAGAAAACTGGAATTCCTTAATTCATAATTAAATGCCAACTTGTGGACAACTTATTAATCCAGTCTGCAACAACAATAAGTATAATATTTGTATCAAAATATACTTTAATATTTTCCAATTTATACTCTTATTAGTTAGACAAGATATATATTATAGGATGTTAATTGTAATTTTTGATTCTGAATTACAGCTTCTGTCGAGTTGTGCGTCTCTCACGGACTAAAGCGAAGAGCGTTAGGTCTTTTCAAAAGTAGTTCGACAACAGCTCTCTTACACAAGGTGGCAAAAACATTTCAACCCGCTGCTGATATTGTTCAACTTGTCATTGAGACTGAAAGTGTGGATCCAAATAAGTAAGAAAACCTAATTAATAGCAAGTATTAGTAAATATTATGAATTCAAAACTCAATCTCTCAAATATTCAGACGTTCATCGTCCGGTAGTGAAAGTGCAAGTAAAATTGGTGCTAAACCACCCCTGCAGAAACGAAATTCTCAAGCGGGTGTGAAATATCTCTGGATTAGATTCGCACTAGTTCAGAAAGAATTGGCCAAAATAATTGACTATATTGTGAAGAATAGTAGGTATGGCAAATTCAATGTTAAATTTTGTAATCATTTGTCCAAGAATTTCGCTTGCACTACTCACAATATTTCATTTCAGTAAATATTACGAAAAATACGCTCTGGTGTCGGATGCAGATTATGGAACAATTCTAAGCTCACTCCTGGGTATGTAAATAGTATACTTTAACAAAACCCCGACAATATCTGTTGCTTGTGGACAATAATTATTTTGATGCACATTTTTAAAAATAATCCATCATTGATCCTCTATCCTATGTATCCTATGTATCATGTTTGATTTACTAGTTGGTCCATGTGCACTTGACTTTTCCAAGCTCCGAACTATTGAACACTTGTGGAGTGATCCACCGGCGGATGAGTTAATCCAGAGGCACAGAATTTCATCTTCGCATTTGCCCTCAAAGCCATCTCCTCCTGTTCTGAAGCGGTCAGCTCTGCATGTAAATTGAAAAAAAATGGCTACAAACTAAATTGTGATAAGAATTTTTAGTCACAAAACAACTTTGACATTTTTAGTATAAAGGAAGTGGAGGAACGAATTCCGATGATACCCAACGTTCAAAAGACTACGTGGAATCTTTGCATCAGAACAATAAGTCCACCCTACTATACGGGAAAAACAACGTTCTTGTGCTCTTGGTAAGATTTTCTGTACTGAGCGTTTGGGTTAAGAAGTCTTAGTTGTATTAAGATTTATTTTTCAACTATACACTAAGAGTTTACAGCTTATCAAAAATGAATAGCAACATAAATACACTACAAAGTTTTAATTGGATGATTGGCAGTGCCAAGTTCCTGAGCATCAAATGAAATATAATTTTATTACAGAAAGATGTCCGCGAGCCTTTAGCAGGCTACCTCAGCTTGCACCAATGCAATGAAGTGCTGAACCTCAAATGGACTCCAAACCATCTAATGAACGGCTCTTCCAATGAAACACCATCGTTTGAGAAAAGGTATTTTTATAATTCACATTGCCCCTTTGCCTGTATTTCATGGGTGAGACGTTACAACTTGATTAAGTCATAGCCTATGAGGACCACTAGTCTAACAAACTGTAAGACTTCTTAGTCCCGGGCTATCAAACCTGGGAAGACAAATAATTATTAATATCATCAGTAAATAAGAAAGTGCAAGTTTAGAAATTCCAGTGATACGATGGATCTAATTTAAAATAAATATTTTATTCCAGCTTATATTGGGATTACGCCTTGAACCTGGTTGTGCATGAAATTGTCTACGTACATTGTCATCAAGATGAAGAGCGGGATTGGATTGTACTTGTTGGCCAAGATGGTGTTCAGAGGCCGCCAATACACTTTCCCCGTGGAGGTCATCTCCTTGCATTTCTGTCATGCCTCGAGAATGGGCTTCTACCAAACGGAATACTAGATCCACCCTTAAGAACACAACGGGGAAAAGGTATTTACCGTATTTATTCTAATAAACGCCGGGGCTTTTATTTTCTCAATTTGAAAAATGAGGGGGCTTGTATTAGAGAGAGGCTTGTATTAGAGAAGAGGCGTTTATTAGAATAAATACGGTAGACAATAAAATTAAGGAGTCTACAAATTATTTTAATTGTAATTTCATCTTAGGCAAGGTGTTTCCAAAGCTCCGGAGAAAGGGAAGTCGCTTAAACCAAGCTAAAGAGGACAATTCTATTAGCGACAACGCAGATATTGAACACACTGCAGCAGATTTTGTGTTTCGTATTGTCTACACAAAATTTAGCCAGGAATTTCCTCAAAGTAAGTACATTTTCATTGGGCACACTGAAAATTTAAGAAATGCTGAACATCATACTTTATGTGTGTCACAGTAGAGGAAATACTGGAAGACAATTTATGGAAATCTTTATCAACTACCAAGTCATTACCGGGCATAACACCTACTAGATCAACACCGCTTCACTCCATATCAACAACATCTTCCACGTCATCTTCTAGAAGTTTAGACCAACAGAATTTCTACCAGGAGACAACGTAATTATATTGCTTTTACATAAGTCGCTACTTAGACTAAACATTCAGTCAATAATTTTCCTTATGGTCCTGAAAGTATCAGATAATCATGATAAATTTTTGTACATTGCAACATCATAATCACTAAGCAAAATATAATCTCTTGTGATTTAGTGAGCCCATCCATGTAGTCTGCCAAACAATGAAAAGACAGATTATCTCTAGAGCATTTTACGGATGGCTTGCTCATTGCCGACATTTGAGGACTGTGAGGACGCATTTGGTTGGTCTTGTTCAACCGGAAATTATTCAACCTGATCAAGGTGATTTGAACGAAATGTTTCTTGCATTACATCGACTGAAATTTAGAAATTGACTAATGTGAATATAGCAGAGCAAACAGGACTAACTGAAAGTAAATGGAAAGAATTTCAAGAAAACGAATCTTTTGAAATGTTAGAACTGTACAAGATTGTATATTTTGGTGGGGTTTCTCATTCTATACGACGAAAAGTATGGCCAGTACTCTTAGCAGGAACTAGGAACGCAGAGAATGAGGACGATTTACGACGGGAATATGAAAATCAAATGTCAGAATGGCTAGCTGTTGAGGCAATTGTACAACAACGAGACAAAGAAAATATGGAAGCAAACATGGCGAAGCTATCATCGGAAAGCGTAACGGGAGAACAACGATCTCCTGGTCCTGGAGCAACCCAGATGCATGGCAGTAATGAGGTAAACCTAGTACCAAGATGTAAACAAAAATTTGAAATGATTCCAGAGATAATAATAAACCATTAGCACTTGTTTAGTTTTGTAACGGAATGTAAAAAATCCAGTTTGCCGTGTCGGCTATTTACTCATGCTATCATTTATTAACGGTAACCCCTTCCAAAGCACTCAAACTGCCCGGACAGCAGAAGGCTTACCATAATTATCTACTAAAATGGTTCCCTTGTCATATTTTAGATTAAAATAAGTCCGAAATTCCTTTGTGTCTTTAATAGCTTGAGTACATTCTAGAGTTACAAGAGAAAAAAATTCTCTTTACAAAATAATTGCCCTTGGTCCGGTTCTACATGAATTTTCTTTTTCAGGTGTTCGAAGATGAAATATGTAATGAAACAAAGGATGTTCAAACTGAAAAAGAAAATTCACAACTATGCAACAAAGTTTCTAACATTTCTGCCGATAGTATTGAGTCCAGTTCAGCAGAAAATAAATGCGAAGAAAATATTCAAGACTCACATGGCATTAAAAACCTAGAGCGGCATCCCAGCGCTTCAAGCAACGATTCTGGAAGATCTGGCAGAGGTGGATTATATTCTAATGAACTGATTGACTTATTTGGGCTAAATCTTCATCGAATTGACAAGGATGTTAAAAGATGTGACAGAAATTATTGGTATTTTACTGATGGGAACTTAGACAAACTTCGAAATTTAATGTGCAC
The DNA here is from genome assembly GCA_009869925.1 of Thalassaphorura encarpata. Classification (NCBI taxonomy): domain Eukaryota; kingdom Metazoa; phylum Arthropoda; class Collembola; order Poduromorpha; family Onychiuridae; genus Thalassaphorura; species Thalassaphorura encarpata. The sequence goes on from WJEZ01000059.1 coordinate 41,785, forward strand.
GTAAGTTTAAATGTGCTCATTACGTTCGTGAGTTAAGCGCTTCGATAATTATTAGTTTAATCGTAATATTGTCCGAATTCTTTAGGTATGTGTGGGAGCACCTGGAGATCGGATATGTGCAGGTACAAGTCTCAAGATTATTATCAAAGAATTGTGATTGTAAACAAGTATAGTTAATTGGACTATTCTTAAATAACTTGCAGGGTTTCTGTGATTTAGCAGCACCCTTGCTTGTGATTATTGACGATGAAGCTGTGGCCTATGGCTGTTTTCGTTGTTTGATGCGACGAATGGCAGCTAATTTTCCGAGTGGCGGCGATGCGATGGATACTAATTTTGCAAATATGCGTTCCTTACTTCAAGTATTGGATAGTGACTTATTTACCTTAATACGACAAAATGGAGACTACACTCATTTTTATTTTTGTTATCGCTGGTTTCTATTGGACTTTAAACGAGGTTTGTCAAGCATCTAAAATTTTCACTCATATAAACTTCTGTGGATATAGAGATTCAAAGTTTATTGAGTTAGTTATGAGACAACTTAGGATCGTATTTGGGTCTTAATTTTTTCTAGAATTCTGCTATGATGATGTATTCCGTGTGTGGGAGACAATCTGGGCTGCCCGTCAGGTTGCATCGACCGACTTTGTTCTGTTTGTGGCCTTGGCACTTTTGAGCTACTACAGGGATATAATACTTTCCAATTCCATGGATTTTACTGACATTATCAAATTTTTCAACGGTACGTTGAAACTTTATAATTAGAACGTCAATGATTCAAGTAATAAGATAAATTAAGCTGAATTGGGAAATTGTGCACTCATAACTTGGGGAGTCTCCAGTCAGACCAACATGTTAAATAGTAGACGTTTGTGAAACTAGCAATGGAGATGTCTCACATACCCTGCTATACTATGTCCACCTCCTAGCGTAGCAATGAAAGTTTTTCTAAACCATGTTTTTATATTATATTTCAGAAATGGCGGAGCATCACGACGTAGATGTTATCCTTCGTCTGGCAAGAAATCTTGTTGTCGAGTTGCAAACATTGATAGAAAATAAATAATTTGAACATAGAACATTTGAATTTGAAAATAGAAAAGAAATATACCAGAAGTCAAAATAATGTAGCCAATTAACTTTTGCTGTATATTTACTAAGTACTGATGTACTAGTCGATGTCTTCAAGACTAAAAAGAGTAATTGTGCCAATGAAAGTACGACTTTCAAAAATTTAAGCGTGCGTCTAACTTATTTATCTCATTAATTTAAATCACAAAACCTGATTAATTTAAAATAAAAGTTGTCACTGTCAAATCCATTTATGGAAATTCTGTCCCGAGCATCACTATTATTTTATTTTAATTAGTAACATATTTAACGTGGTACAACGAAATTAGAAGTCGAATGCAAATATATCTGTAACTCGATATCGACAAGATCGTTCAAACTCATAGGACATTAGCATCTGTATTACTCAATATAATTGTCTTACTAAGGACATTTTAGAACTAATTTTAATTTGAAACCAATTTTCGTCTCATTTGATGTCACCTCTGTTTGACTCCACTCTGAAATCGTAAAAACACTGCGGAATACGCACAAGTACAAAAAACTAGTGCGCATGAATTCACAGTTTAGTTTTTTTTAAATTCAATTCTTTCAACTTTGACGTCACTGTCTATTAGCTGGTAGACATAGGTGACAACTGTTGAACTTTGAATATCCATTAATACGAAAGAAGGCACGGCGTACCTGGAAGCGCAAGTATTAGCATTAAATAGAATTCTCATTTAACATAGTTTACAATACAAATACTTTTCCAATGGATGAAAGGCTCCAGTAGCAGATCCAGGATTTATGTAGAACTTATTTTCATGCTCGTAAGCTTCAAATTTATGAGTATGACCTGTGATTAATATATCCACATCCAACTGACGCTGTAGAATTGCCAATGCGTCCGGGTCTCCCCATGGGACGATCTGCAATGTTCAGAGTTTTGTCAAAAAAGAATCAATTTCTCCATAGAGTTTCAATATTTAACCTGATGACCGTGGCATAATCCGATCCGAAATTGACCCACAGTCACTACTTTCTGCTCTGGATACAAAAGGTGATCGTCTACATCACCTCTAACAATGTGCACATCTGCCGCTATCGTCTTGAGGTAATCAATGGATTCTCTCGTGCATAAATTTCCGGTACACAGAATGTGCTGAATTCTACCTGGTAGCAAAAGCTTGCGGAATTTGGCGGGCAATGTAGCCACACGGTGTGGAATGTGTAGATCACCCAGTACTAGTACGAGCTGAAAATAATTACAATTTTTATAGTGTTATCAAAATTTTTTGCCCAATTATTAAAAATGGATGCCGTGATGGTTGTTCATACATCATGGCTTTACATTAGTGCATAACTACGCCCTTCGGTTGTCGGTTGGGTTATTGCTGTTTTCAATAACTGTTATCCCAACACGGTTTCGTTAATGTTCAAAATCTAAAACTATGTCTTCCGCCTAGATTCGTCGTCACTTGGAACATAAATGTTGGTTGTACGTATGACCTCAAAACTGTAGTCTTTTAGGTCGAAGTACTAAGGCAGAGGTGGAAGTGTAGATCCCTTCCATCTCTGCCTAATTGATACTTTTAGATTGAAGCCTGAAAAAATATTTGTCAAAGTGCCATGTGTCTTCTTTGGTAAATTACGACCTTTTACATGTAAATACATTAGTTTTTAAGAGTTTGTAATTTGCACGGAAATATTAGCTCCAAAATACTCAAATGTTCCTTTTGTGAGCTATACAGTATTCTTGAAACTTACCATTATGAGAAGAATTATATATGTAGATTAATATGCGTGAACAAAATAAATAAATATTCAAGGTATAGGAAATTTTGAACTAAAACCTTAATTCAAATTTTGGGAGCAATAGGAGTTAGAATGACAGATTTAGCCTGAGAGGCGGAATCCAAGTCGCGGGTTGTTGCCATATTGCCAGAATAGCCTCAGATGATGTAGAATTAACAAAATTCTACTATCGTCGTCTTTTGAGCAGAGCAGACAACACTGGACGGACGTTTAAACGAGTGCTCGTCTATATCTGACTTGGAATTGGAACTGAAAGGTTCTTTAGCTCGTGTTTTGTTTTCACAATACAATCAAATTTTTATTATTCAAACATTTTAATGTACATGGTAAAAATATTTGGGATAGATTGAAGGGTTTGAAACCAATCTCATTCATATTAGGGCTTACAAATTTGTGAGAAAAATGAGTAGTCGAAGTGATCATCGTACTCGTGAAAATGAGAGAGACTCGAGGAGTCACAGCGGACATCGTCACAGTAGTAGCAACAGTTCTTCAAACAGGAAGAGAGGTTCTGAAGAAAACCCAACCCAAACTAATGATGAATCTGAGGTAAAGTCAAAACTTGTTTTAAAATTACAAAATAAATACTGTGCAGTCACAGTTCTATATTGCTAACAAACCCAGTTAGTTTCGTGAGACATACTCAATAGAGTAAAGAACGATGTCTTTGATGCATTAGATGAATTTATGAAAAAATTTATGATGCTGTTTTTATGGTACGTTCATTATCATATTTATTGTTTTCATTGATTTTATAGTCAAAGCGAAGGAAAAGGGATAGAGATTATTCTGAATTCCAGCCCGATTCACAAAACTATTATGGCGGACATAATTCAATGAATGATTTCCCTAGAAGGACGTCCAAACATCGGGGATCATCATGGTTTTCAAGAAGAAGAAGCCGTAGTCGTAGCCCAGACAGGTATTTTACAATTCAGGTGTTATAGTGTACTCATATTATAATTAACCATTTTAATAACTTTCTTATTAATTTAGCAGAGCAAGAGATAAATATAACGGATTTAAGGACAGATCGCAAGAGTCAAGGCAAGGATATTCTGATTGGACCAGAGATAAGAATCGAGATCGAGATCGGGATCGGGAGATATCAAAACGCATAGACGAAGGTCGAGTATCTTCACAAACTGATGGCAGTGAGTTCATATGACAAGAGACAAGTTTGGACATGTGTGTAAAAATGATTTGTCTAATCCAAATTTAAAAAAATTTTCAATGCCAGATAAACCTCATACGTCTGGGCATGGAAGAACCAAACCAGAGGAAAGTCATGTGCACGCTAGCCCTATCAGCAGCTTAGAAAATCAGATTAAACTAACATCGGGAGCCGGCAAACTTGTTGAAGAAGTGGAAAAAAGAAAACTGCTTTTCAGCAAGAAGGTATTACACGACTCCTATCCCATCCTAAGTTAGCAATTAACCAGCACTTAACCTTCTAGGAGAAACCTGTCGACACATCTACATCGGTTTGGGATCAGACAAAATTCTCCCATGACTCGGATGGTGCAATGACTGCTAAGTTTAAGCGTCTAATGGGAATAAAACACGAAGGTAATTAAAAGTATTTCGTACGTATCATATGATTAAGTGTACTTTGATGTTATTATCATTATAGCACTTATTACTAATTTGCGTCATGAATTCCATGATTCCATATTCCTTTCAGTACGGCCAACTAGATTATTTTTGTAACTCAATTGAATGATTTTGTACAGGCTCTGAATCAACTTGTAAGGAACGGTCCCCCCAAGGCAAAACGAAACAAGACGAATATTTTGAGAACCTAGAAAAACAGTATGAAGTTGCTCGAGCTACAACCCACACTCAACGAGGCCTAGGACTCGGCTTTACAACTGCGAAAGTTTATCCCCCTAAACCTTAATTCTTGTTGCTTGGCTAGTTTACTGCAAGCTCTCAAACTAGAGTTGTTTCTTGTGTTCTAAAAATAAAATATAACCTTTCACTAACTATGGTCGCATTGTGAATGTTTTCTGGGAATTCAATTGGAATGATCGTAATGAACCCAAAAAAGAGATGAGATGATGCGATCAAAAATGTCGATTGGGTTCTTTTGCTGAAATGGAAATAAATGTTCATGTTTTGATGTCTCAATTTTACCAATCATAGTGACAGTGAGAAGGTTCAAATATTGTAAACTCTTCTTCAATCGGGGAGAAATAGGACAGTTATTTAATTTACCCGTTTGTAAGAGTTTTCATACATTTTGCAAATAATTTAAACTACAACATCAAAAAATTCTTGACGAGAGCAAAAATGAGTGAACGCAATTGTGATTCCGACTCATAAAACAAATAGAAAATACAAATGTTCCTCTTTGAAGGATTCAAGTCTAGGGTATGGAACCCCTACCAAGGAAGCCATTCCACGTTATTCTTCCGCTAGAACACTGAAATGTGATTCTGGGTTGGATATGCTATCGAAAAGTTAATGTCATGTACAAAATGGGGATTCGTCTCAGGGAGAAAGTAAAGAAAGTTATTTTATTTTTCACAAAATGGGCGTAAGATTTTATGATTTCAATAAACCAATTTCATGATCATCTTAGATTCAAAAGCTGACGATCAAAATGGCTTAAAATCCTCCGGACACCAGGACTTTATTTTAAGACTGTCCGACACTTGATAACATCTGTCCGTTATTCCGCACATCTGCACAGCACTTCATAGTTCTAGCACTATCGAGATACATAAATATTAACTTATACAATTTTAGGTACTATTCGGTATCACAACTTACTTGGTCATCCTTTTTGAAGCGCGGAGTGACGATTTCAAGAATATTTGACCCTGAATGTTTCATATTCATCCCCTAGAATAATTCACACGGTGATATTTAGAAAGCAAACTTTCACCATAATTTTCTCGTATGTCCTGACTACAATTTTGTGCATGCAAATAACAAACATGAGTTCTGTCTAAAGGTCAGGGATGCACTAAGTAAAAGTAAGTAGTATAAGTTTGTAAAATAAAGAAATTGTAATTTCGAACAATTACTTTTTGAGAATTTAATTTAAAAGTAAAGAATTCCATTGGAGATGCCAAACGAGTTATGAAGTGAATCGAAGAAACTAAAGAGAGAAATAGTACATAATGAAAATGGGATAAATAATATGCCGCCAGAAGTGAGTATTACATTTCTGACAAAATGTAATTGTGATGTGACTCATTTGAATTTAATGCTAATTTCTTTCCTTCAGGTTCTTCACCTCATCTTGCAATACCTTGGTCTCAAGGATAAGAAGTTCTGTCGTTTGGTGGAAAAGCACTGTTCAGCGCTTTCTCGAATTTTCATTTGCATTAGGACAATTTTCATTGGATATTTTCAATAACTTTACTGTCCCAATCAGTTACCTTAAAGTAAAGGATGTCAATTTGATGGATGATTTCACTGAGGAAAATAAAGCGCTTCTTCTAACTGTTCGGAAATTGGAACTTTACCCATTCCAGAGTTTTGATCAAATATCTCTCGAATATATTCTCAACCATTCTGGCAATGTTAAATCTTTGAAGCTGAAGGCTAAATTTTCCAGCGTGCTGAAAATCAACAATCCAAGCTCAGTCATAGTCGATTACGTTCGTCTGGAAAATCTTCGAACGTTATCCGTAAGAAAATCGACTTTTTAGACAAAGAAAAATCGTTAAAAAACTGATGAGTGATTTTGCCTTTAGGTTGCTTTACTGAATTGTGATAGTGTCGATAATGTCAGAGTTGTATTTTTGTTAAGCACGCCTTCACTGGTGGAGTTAAAAATAGGATATTTGCGTGCTCGTGTTGGCATCACGATTGTACGGATACAAACCAAGATTTTGTGGGCTTCTTGGCTAGGAACGCTAAAAATCTTAAAAGCTTGACTATTGCGAATATTCTGCTAGCATCAATAATGTCACAAAGCTCGTAAATAACTTCAATTTTTTAATAAATACTTAGTCGAACAGACCTTGAATATTTTTCGGTTACAGACTTGCTCTAAAATCGAACGAGGACATTGTTGACTGGATTGGCTGAGCTGAATAATTTGAATGTGCTACAGTTTAGGCACAACGCTTCTGACTCTGACGTTAAAAGTGGGGACTGGAGATATGCGTCGACACTAATGAATTCTCAGACTACTCTTGAGACATTCCAAACAAATCTTCTCCCAGCCTCAACAAACATTAATTTTGCTCAGACTTTTCATCAGAATAGAAGCACATTATTGAACGATTCATATCAAGCATAGCATCAGGAGCCAAGATACGAACCAAGCGACTCAGTTCGACTGTGCCTGGTTGGCTGAGTTGACATGCCTTGTTGATTTTGAAATTATAACTGCACGACAACTCGTGAATATTTCATTTCTTCCTCCAACAATAGAAATTCTGTTTTGGTCAGCCCCACTCTCACTTGGCCAACTTCGATGGATCGGTCGAGCGACAATTAAAAAATCTGACCCTTCGCTTCACCTTATTTTGATTATAGATACCCCTCAGCCGGAAATGTCGAAACTCCTCTTGAGGTCATCGATTTGAATATATTTTGTGAAATTATATTATTTCCTAGTCTGACAACCCTCGTCATCTCAGAATTCGATTTGGGTTGACATGCTGCAGCGATTAAAGAGTACTGTGCTCAATTCCAGAGCTATACAATGGTCATTGGGTGACGAACTCGCCTTCATGTCATCCACGTACTTTGAAACCATGTGGATTGTGAGAATACGCCGGGATTAAAAATTTCTCCCCTTTAGTCCAGGGACTAATTCTAAAGCGACTGAAAGTTAACAACACGATGAGTTTATTAACGCTTTGTTCAATTTGTTATAAAAAATAAAATGCCGATAATGATTGTATTTACACAAGAATTACATCGTATTTCTCTCAATGTATTTAGCGCAGAATAAGCAACATTAATATAATTTTCTGTAATTTGGTAACGACAATGTGTGTTATAATATTTACAGTGTCATTTGTCAGCGTAATACTTCTAAATACTCATACAAATTGCGAATGTGCCTAAGGACACGTCAAATTTCATTTAAATATTCAACCAATACATTTCCATAATTGTCAAGCTTAGAGTATCGTAGCATTAATGTTCGACTAGATTCATGTATGTATTCAATCTAATGTAGATTAGAACATAGTACGATTGTTTGTTTTTAGTACTTTTCATATTAATTTCTTGAAAATTGTTTTGATTTGACGGAAGTGGCGGTGATTGGAGAGGTTTATTGTTGGTTCATGATGGCTAAGGACATCAGATGGAGCAATTTCCTTGAATGCTAGAAAGTGGGAAGTGGGCTAGGGAAGTGGGCTATACGGAAGGGGGCGAAATCCTTCATCGATTTCACAACATAGCACAGAAGGAGAGTCGCACTCTTCTATTACCACGTATTTACAAGAATGCATTATATTGCATATCCCATGTTTATACTTATATATACACATTCATTTCCACTCTTGTCCGTTAGTAGTTTCTACCCGGACTCAAAAACTTTCCGCACTTTTATTATTCAATGATTCATTATTACACTTGTTGTCATTTTATAACGCTCTATTAGTTAGTTGCTTCCCCCATGACTCACTGACTAATGTAGTCTCAACAGTTTAATCATAATAGTTAAACGTGGACTTTAAAGAAGTAACAAAGAATCATCAGGAACAATTTAACTAAAAAGAGAAATCTGAAACAATATACATAAGGTAAAAATTTAACCAACGGACTAAAGTTTTCTCTCACATACAAATGTGAGAAGTGTTTCAACAGTTAACCCTGAAGAACCTGACCGAATAGAAAGAGCTATTATCTATCTATCTACGCTCAGGCAAGAAGTAAACTAGACAAAACGTTTGGACTTTGTGAGAAGGCAAAAATCACAAGAGGATCCCATTTAGTCAAAGAAACCAATAGAAGAAGAGCGATACCATATTTGCACACTGGCTTAGAAACCGACCAAGAACAGAAAATATGGTTGGGATCGAAACCAGTATTGGGGTTAACCTTCGGGTCACTGCTCACTCTACTCAAGGTGGACGAAAGTATATGGAAGATATGTTTTGCGTCGCTTATCAACCAACTGCAGATGAACGTGACCTTCTTTATGCTTATTTTGGAATATTTGATGGGCACGGAGGGAAAGAGGCTGCTTTATATGCGAAACAGCATCTCATGGACCATATTGTGTCCCAGAAAAATTTTTGGTCAGATGATGATTCACTCATTCTGAAAGCGATTCGAGATGGGTTCATTAATACTCACTATGCTATGTGGAAGGAACTAGGTTAGTTAGCTGGAGTTGCTTATGATGGCGATAAAATATTAATGATGACTAATATGTTTAGAACGATGGCCAAAGACACCATCTGGATTACCCTCAACGTCTGGGACAACAGCAAGCATAGCATTTGTCCGAAAAGGGAAGCTTTATATTGGCCATGTCGGAGATTCTGCCATTGCATTGGGTTATCAAGATCCTGTGTCTGGATTTTGGAAAGCTACACCATTAACGAAAGATCATAAACCTGAAGGTGCAGCTGAGAATGCTCGAATCCTCAAGTACGATAATTCATAAAACTTTTTGGACACCCGTTGATCTCGAGAGACTCAAACTACTAAGCTTTGGCATTGTATGGTAGTAATAAGTGTTCTAACCTTTATTATTTTTCACGCAGATGTGGCGGAAAAGTGATTAATAAATCTGGTGTGCCACGGGTTGTATGGAATCGACCTCGCATTGGACATAAAGGGCCTGTACGGAGATCCACCACTATTGACGAAATTCCTTTCCTTGCTGTTGCACGATCTCTGGGTATGTTTAACCTTATGCTTTCTTAAGTGAGGTTAATCTTGAAGTGAGGAGTCAGATTTCTCAAAACTAATTATGCGGGAACACGGGAAGTAATTAGCAGTGGGGCGCGCAGCACGAACGACCACATGACCAGTGCTTACGCTGGCTTAGACCTCTGGTCATATTTAAGATTTTACCCACGTCTCGTACTCGTACAATCGTTGTAGCAAGCCTTCATAAACAAAAATATTGTGATAACAGGTGACCTATGGAGCTACAACTCTGCTCAGGATGAGTTCGTTGTGTCACCTATTCCAGACGTTTCTGTTGTTGACATTGACGTCGAGTCACATAGATGCCTAATTTTGGGGAGTGATGGGCTTTGGAATATGCTAAATGCTCAAGATGCAGTCAACTCGGTATATTTCGCCGAAAAAAACAACGAACGGCAGCTCCTAGCAAGCCCCTCTGAAGTTACTTCATCCCAAGTAAAAAACTGGATCAACCCGTCTAAGAGACTCGTGGATAGGGCCTTGGACAGATGGTACCACCATAATTTACGAGCTGACAATACCTCGGTTGTCACAGTTGTGATAGATCCTCCAGGTCCTCCTAAAGCACAGGTAAGTAGTGTTTTGGTTAATCATCATTTCACTTCACCATTTGCAAATTTGTTTCACTACATAGGCCATTCGACAAAATCAAAAGAGTTATGAAGTGCGAGAGTCGACGTCATCAGTTACTAATCCGACCACATCAAAGACTGTTCCAGCAATGATTCTGGCTTCAAGTCAAGGTCATGGAAAAGTTTCGAATTCGTCAAAACCGTCCATTCAGACGTCTGTCTCTTCAATAACAAAGGCACCCGCAACTCGAACTGATCTGAGCAGTGCGCAACGAACGAAATTGATGCTGGCACAAAAAGTTGTCAACAGACCTACCATGCAATCAGACAACTTAGTCCGACTCGTAACACCCAAGGGGATACCTAGTGCAGCTGTATCTGTACATGTTCCCAAGTCGGTCGCACAAAAACGCAAGCATGAGTCGTCTAACTCTAATATTTCTCCATCAACTTCTGTGTGCAACGCCTCAAATCCGACCAGTACGAGTAAGATTTTACACAAAACGAGATCGGTTCAAAATGACAGACAGGATGGTTCTAAGCATGACGATGTTCAAATACATGAAATTTCATCATCAAGTGAATCGTCAAAGACACGGAACAATAATATAATATTGAGTTCACCAGAAATTCCCACCAAGCGACGTCAGCAGAGTACTAGAAGACTTGCGCAACCAGAGATTACAACCAGAGCAACCAGAAAAAGTGTAACGTGTGATCTCAAGAACAGTACACAGTCACCAGTGTCGACGTCCATGAAAACCAGGTCAGGGTTGCCTCGTTTGAGCTATTTAGGCCATATGAAGAAACGTAGTCTGGCTGCAGCTAAATCAGCTAAGATTCAGTCTCAGGCATTGGTAAGCCTACACACATCTTACTTGCAAACGATCAGAAACACTTCGGATTGTGTTTGTAGATTTAATTCATACCTCTAATTTTTAGGAGAAATCCAAAGGAAAGAAATCTTTGGAAGAGAATGAGAAATTGGACAGTTCTTCCCCTGAACGGAGTCTTCGTTCATCAGAGAGAACTGAAACGCGGATCACTCGTAGCATGAGAAGGTGAAACACAGGGAATCATCAGTAGTAGTAGTTGAAAAAACTAGGGTCTAGGGTGGATGATGAACGAAATTCGTCTTTCCCTCAATCAACACCTTTTGCCAAACTGACGGCGACTTTTGTGTCACTGCTTCGCTGGACCATTTTAAGAATGGTCAAAGGCATTGTGAATTTTTATATTAGGCAGGATGAGAGCCGGAAATATACTGTTTTCAAAAATTTTACGCAAGGAACTATTTTAGCTTCCTTGAAAGATGCGTGGCTAATATGAAATATGTATTCATAGATGAGATATAGAATAGAATATTTGTTCATACTTTCCTCTATATTAACGACTAGCTCTCCTTCCAGGGGGAAAATTTTTAATTGTGAAGGAAAGTATCTTGAAATACTATCAAAAATGTTTATCTAGATGTGAAAGTATTGTGCTCTAGAAATATTTGACTGTTAAATGATGACTTTTATGAAATTATCAATAAATTTTAATTCTTGATCAAAATTTGATATTTTAGATTGTATGGGCATGATACGTGGAGTGTTATTGTTATTCAAGTCTTGAAATTAATCTCCAAACAACTGAATTTCATCCGACCAGGTAGAAGTCAAGTTATTGTGCTAGAACTAAACGATTAGGATCTACTCCCAAGACCTCTGTCTATTTCGTTCATAGAAATGTTGATCTATCATTTAGGAAAGCCAGTTCAATAGTCTCGAATGAGTCTGTGACAAACAGGCGTCAATTTTATGTCAAATGGTAATATTGAAATGTTCATCCTGGTAATGTCTACGATTCTACGATATTCCACACAGTTCTGGAACTACAACAATCCTAATTTGGTATGGAGACAGTAGTCAGTGCTGTGCATGTCTGCTACAAGTTACAGCTAATATGGAATTATACTGAGGAAGATGTCAATAATATGCAATCAGTGTAATATTGTTGATAGGAGTGTAGACATTAGAACATATTAGACAAATCTAGAATCAACGATCAAGAAATCGCATGTTATTAGAAATACAAAATTAAAAAAAGAAGAAAGGTAATCAGTGAGAGCAAAACGCAAAGTCAAGTCAAACTTCAACAATTGAGCAATAGTAATTATCAGAAATTTAAATTTCGTAGTGAATTCATGGCTTTTCTTGATCATTCCGATAAGAGTAAGTTACAAAGGGTCAAGTGGATTCTCAAAAATATTAGAGGAGCTCAGACATTGAAAGGGCTAGTAAGAGACCATGGTTTTAGAAATTGCAAAGCCGATGGGATAGTTCAGCATTTGAGTCTACGGAATTTATTCTTTCGAGGCAAAATAATTTTGTACACTGATTGATCGACTACTCAATAGCACCTGTACAGACAACTATTCACAGTTAACTAACTGTAATAGTTAGCAGTGTAAGGAGGATATATATAATGTAATCTACAGTGGTTCTAGAAGAATGTTCACTTCTTATTGACAAAATCTTCACCAGTTTGTATATTCTTTTTTAGCTCTGGCAAGGCCTTTTGTAGTAAATCTTGTTCGAACGATGTTAATTTTCCCAAGCCTAAGTTCTTCTCAACTCCATTCGGCTGGAATGAAACAAATAAGTTATCTGAGCTTAAATACGCATTGTCCAAAACAAGAAAAATTGAGAATCTTGCAGTTTTGTAATTATCACGTTACCCTAATTTAGTACTATAGTACATTTTTAAATAGAACATACCCCAATTATGACGGGAGTGGCAAAGTAGGTTGCTTCAGTTACATCGGATTTTACATATGAGCATTCCACAACTCCTTGCTCTCCCTTCAAAGCCCTTAGAACTGAAAATGCAAATCTTGCACCAGCGTACGCCATTGACAATGTAGCTGAGCCAGTTCCGGCCTTTGCTTTCACGACTTCTGTTCCAGCCTCCTAATAAACAAAAATAAATATGGCCCAAATTATTTAATGAATTTTTAAAGTTGAGTAGTCAAAGCGCAGCTCGATTTGACTTTAACTACTTGATTCCGTTGCTTACATTCATAATTTGTATTCATTAAAAAATATTCTATAGCACCCAGTTAACTACCTGAATTCGTTCAGTGAGAGCTTTTAGTTGATCTTGGCTAAATTGAACAGCGGGTTTGCATTGAGAGATAACTGGAATAATGGTAACGCCTGAGTGACCTCCGATAACAGGGCAGTTCACTTGAGACGGATCCAAACCCTTCAAAAGGAGTAACACACAGTAAAATATCACAATTCCTTATTAGTCTTTCGTGGTCACACTGAGCAGATCATTTGCTTACCTTTGCTTCCGCGATAAAAGTATTTGCACGTACAACGTCCAATGTAGACACACCAAAAATTCGCTTGGGATCGTAGACTCCAGCCTTCTTGAATATTTCTGATGCAATTGGGACAGTACTGTTGACCTGGAAGAAAATTTCCACTTTCGAAGTTACATTGTTCTGATCACTGGATCATTATTATTAGTAGAAGTAAATTCTACTTACTGGATTAGAAATGATACCGATTAATGCCTTTGGACAAACTTCAGCACAGGCTGTAGCCAAGTCACGAACTATGGATGCATTTGTATTAAACAAATCATCTCGTGTCATGCCCGGCTTCCTAGGAACGCCAGCAGGGATGATCACGACTTCACAGTTTTTCAATGAATCCCTCAACTGATCTGCTCCCACAAATCCTTTGACCTTGCATCGTGTCTCAATATGACTGAGGTCTGCAGCAACTCCCGGAGTATTCACAATGTCGAATAAGGATAGCTCACTGATTAATTGAGAGTGCTTCAAGAGCAGGGCCAATGGCTGACCAATGCCTCCACTAGCTCCAAGAACCGCAACCTTGCTGTTGGACTAATAAATACAGAGAAAGTAATACATGCATTAAATAGTCAGCTGATTGAATATCGACATATATAGTAATCATTTGGCGAGTCATGAACCTAAATTAGAGAATAATTTCTTAAACGAAATAATAGAAAGGGGACAAATGAGAAATGAATGACGAGGAGGTTGCTAGCTTTGTATTATGTAACCCAGATTCTAGAAATATCTTGTCTTCAAACTTACTTACTTTATGATTATAATGAATACTAGCAAGTTATTAGTTTGAAATTTTGTGGAAGAAATACAAAAATGATTTGGCTTACTGCGGTGGAAGTAGAGAAGGATCGTGGGGCCTGAAAAATGGCCCTAGCAGAGGATCGGACAAACATGACCACAAACTCCCTGAGAGGATTCAGAAATCAAAGTGAACTTGAGAGATCGTGCTCTAGTGTTCGAGTTGGATAAATTCCTTCCTATCTCATCTTACGCAAGCCCAGCCAGAGGAAGATTAAAATACATTACGTATGTACGTAACGTAGCACAGCACCATCCAGCACGAGGAACTCACGACGGGGTAATGTGTTAGGTGTGAAGATTGACATTGGTCCCA
>WJEZ01000060.1:0-56205 GCA_009869925.1 Thalassaphorura encarpata
ACAAAGAGCTTGAGTACATAATTAACCATAAGTTTTAAGCCAAGCTCCATTTGTTACTGTTACTCTAATAAAGTTGCAAAGGGCAGAAAACCTTTTTAGTTTAGTTTTCTACCCAAGCTAGCTAAGCTAAGCTGAAGCTAAGTCTCCAATGATCCATGTGGAATAGAACATACAACTAACTGTGTGTGGTTTTCCTGGAACTCTTAACATATTTTTGCCCAAATGGAAGAGGGACAGGACAAGAAGAGATAACCCACGATGAGAGGAGAGTATTTTCATAATTCACTTTGTTCAAAGTGACAATGAAGGGAGAAGGGACCGCACCAGACAAGAAATGCAGTTGAGGTCAAACTCCAAATCCAAATCTAACCTGATGGAATATAAATAAATAATCTCGTTTCAGTACACATTTGCACACTTTTTTATTCTTCTGAATGAAATTTCTCAAATGGGCCGGTTGCTTCTGCGATACTTGGGCTAAATTATGTTCTGGACCGATCCAATGGGGTAAAACCAGATTCAGTTAGTAAACCGAAACCGCAGGGTTATTTCCTCCAGAGCCAAAAAAAATCAACTGCAGATGTGCATATATCAATTCTGCGAGTCAAGTTTTGAAAGTATGAATGAAATTGATGCGAACAAAGTGACAGGGCAAAGCTAAGCTAAAACTGTGAATGAATGATAGGTGAGGATTACATTAAGGTACAGGTGTAAATATTGATTTAAAAAGTGAATGCAGGAGATGAATGCACTTTTATTGGGATTCTTGCATTTCTAAAGCTAGACTGAATTGGTGGCTTTGTTAAGGCAATGTTAAAATCAATTCTAAAAAAATTGAAAAATTTTGTTGGAAATAATTTTCCAGATTAATACAATACATTTCATACCCGTCAATCACTTATCTGAAATTCACAGGTGAATCAGTATTTCTATGTAAAGAGTTGCAACATTGGGATTATCCATATTCGCTGCTAAATAAACACTCAATAACATCCGCAGTTGGGCAGTTGATTATCATAACCGACAAATTTGACTCATGCCGAAAGGAATTGTTTGCAACAAAACGTTGTTACTCGCATGTTTCTGTATACAAACAAATACAGCGTCTTTGTGTCAATGAGTCCAACCTGCAGCTTGGCCGTTAAAGTTGATGGATATGGTAAATTCCAATCCAGCCGTATCTTTTTAAGGGAAATAGGATCGCCGGCGACAATTGCTTGGAGACAAAATTTCCAAAATTGAGAAATAAACGGCTAAAATAAGGCATGTGTATTTTTAGTAGAGAAGCAACATTTTTTTGGCATGCCTTATGGTGTAACGTCTGGATTTGAATCTCACCATCCTTCTTGTTGTCCATTCACTTTGTATGGGTGGACGTCGTAGGCTAGAAAGGGTTAATGAATAAGAGTGCACAAAGATGAGGTCGTCTAGGGTCAGGAATCAGGAGTCGGGTGAACTGTCTGACTTTGTCTGGTGCTTAAAACTGAATGAAAATATCAGTAAAAAAAATAAATAACCGCTATCATAATGGACAATTCATGTTCAAATTATAAATTATATTTTTTTGAAATATTCAGATATAGGGCAGAGATATGGTTGAGATGTGATACGACAAAGTTGCACAATGAAGATGTGAATTAAGATAGTTAATTAGATAAGTGCTGAAGAGATTGATTGGCCTTGATAAGGCCACTGTTATACATACGAATTTATAATTTTTTTAAATTATACGTTATAATTTCAAAAAGTGAAAATTAATGCAACAAGTAATTATTCGTACACTAACTAGGGTAATATTTTTTTGAAATATTCAGATATAGGGCAGAGATATGGTTGAGGTGTGATACGACAAAGTTGCACAATGAAGATGTGAATTAAGATAGTTAATTAAATAAGTGCTGAAGAGATTGATTGGCCTTGACAAGGCCACTGTTATACATACGAATTTATAATTTTTTAAATTATACGTTATAATTTCAAAAAAGTGAAAATTAATGCAACAAGTAATTATTCGTACACTTACTTGGGTCTATTCGTAGATTTCTATTTACGTAATGAAAGATGTCACAGCCCTTACATTAATTTGCAAGTATCATTTGTGAAATTGTAAACTTGGCTTTATTCGGATTTGATTTGAAGGCCAACTTGGTATTTGTTCCCTCTTATTGCTTGTTCCAAATTATTTTGCAACTATTTTCTATTTCTACACATCTACATACGTCTGCAATTCTTTCTTTCCCATTTTTTGCAACCCTAAAAGCACAAACAGTTTACTTAATGGGGGTCATGTTTCATTGAGGATTTTGTTCAAAAGGTGACATTGGCACGGGAAAGCAAAAAAGAGGAAGGAACCCCATGGACAAAAATTGCGAAAGATTTTGTCTGAACTTTTTGTGAATGAAAATGAAATGGAATTGGTCCTGAGTCGGGTCGTCTAGAATGATTTTGAAGATTTCGTTGAGTCATTTGCTTCATTCTCCTTAAACATGCATTTCGTAACTTTTGAGTGACGGTGCCGCGTTGAAAAGAGTCAACCAAGTGGAGACCCCAATGACATGACGTATTGGCAAATGTCCACGTAGAGATCAAACAGAGTGTTTAAACTCTGCCGCCCCCACAATGGGTCAATTGTAATTGAAGGGCATGGGTAGGCAGGCAACACATCCAGATGTTGTCAATTGTCTTTCAATGAATTGAATTTTCCATTTATCCAGGAAAACACTAGGAAATCAACTCAAATACAAACAATGCGTTTCCTACCGTAACAGTAACAGCCCATGCAGTGCGGTGCATCTTTTACCTCAAACGCCACAGCGACAACGAATTTACCGTGTTCGATTTGACCCAGCTTGAGGATTTCCACTTTAACATTGCATTGGTCCAACATGTCACAAAAATTAAAAGCGTGTCATTTCATCAGATTCCACAGTAGTATCATCGTCTGTCTGGGATTTAAATTATTTGCATTCAAGCCTTTTGTCATTGCAAAAATCAAAACAAGGTACTCAAAACACACAAAATCATAAATAACTCATCATGGACACGGACAGATGAGATATGAAGAATTCCACATGTGGACATGTCCACCAAGACATGACTGCATACACCGAGTATGCATTAGCATGAGACATACCATTTCATTCATTTGTTTCGTATGGCATACTCATGGATGAATTGATAAAAAACGAGAATGTTTTTTTATGATACGGAAGGAAAGACCCTTCCACACATATTCATATGGGGAAGGCATACATTATTATTATGAGTTTGTTGCTTTGGTTTTTATTTGCTTTAAGTTTTTGGATAGGAAGGTATGATCAGGTAGGAAGGGAAACAACCTGTACCTGTACCTGTACAAAAAAATCTCGAAGGAATTTCCCTGCAGGTGAATTGGCGGGTAAGACGGGCAGGCGGGCGAGTGGCGGCAAGGGCCAGAAGAAGAGGAAGGATGAAAAAAATAGAAGGACCCCATCCATTCAATTTGAGAACAACTCCTTCACTTCTTTACCTTTCTTTCTTTCTTTCACCTTCAGAGTCAGTCCAAGGAGCCAGCCAGCCAGCCAGTCAAGTCCCGCCGCCAACAACCCTTCCAAAAAAGAAGAAGAATAGAATGAAGATGACTTTTGGTTGGAGAGATTCAAAAGGGAGATTCATTTATTTATAATCCAATGCATCCATGTTATTAGCTCTTGCTCCTGCTCTTGCTTCCTCACTACTCCCAAATCCTAATACCTGGGAGCATTTACTTGTTGGAAAAGGTGTTGGATGTAAATGTAAATGTAAATCTGAGTCCGAGAGAGAGTAATTAGGACTCCCTTGGCCTAAAGCACAAGACTTTGAGCGAGTAAAAGAAGGGGCAAAGTCAAGGCGACAGTCTGGAACCACTTGGAAATAAAACCGAGGAGGACGCGATGGGTTCGTGGTCATTAAGAAAACAGATCAATGAATAACGGCCCACTCAAAATATCCTTGTCTTGTTCACAGCTAAACTTACATCTCTGCTCCTTGGATTGAATTCCTCATCTCAACAGGCATGGGAAAATTTAGATTCTCAAAATGGACAAAGATTCAGTAGTTAAATTGGTGAGGTGTTGAATTACTTGGATTGTGATCAGGAATAAAAATAATAAGACTCTCGTGTCCTCAGCGCTAGGCATATTTAATTTCGTTGTTGACAAAACCGAAATTCTCACGAATATAAAATGTAGAACTGAAATTGTATACAAGAAACTCAACCTGTGTTGACCTTTCACAGGAAATCCAAATTGAGCTCTTTCTGATCAAAATGGCCTGATCGTCAATTTTTACTGAGTTGTTGGGTAGAAGAGGATATGGGTTAGACAAGGGTCAGTGTAAGTGATTCGCCATAAGTTTTAGCATGAATAATTTAACATGGTGTGAATCAGTAGTTCTTTTTTAGAATTCTATCGGTTTCCTTTTCCTCGTTCTTATCACTTGGGCTGACATAAAAAAATGTTTAGACCATGGGAAGGAATGAGATGTGAGGTTTAGCACGAATAGAAAGATGAGCCAATCTGCACTCAGCACTAATAGTCCATTCACATTTGCACTCTGATATTTAATTTCATTCATCATTAATTAGACACGACGTATCAAATTCAGCCTATGTTCTATGTTCTACGTCCTTCAACCCTTCCTTTCCAAATTTATGAGGTTTTTGAACTCTGGCATTTAATTAATTAATTGCCCGTTAAAATGTCACTGTGTTTAACCCACATGGCAAACAAAAATAATCCTCGACTTATGCATCAGAAAAAAAGAGGTCATATGAGATTTAAAATATAAGATGACCGATTATTTTGCTGTACTGGATGCAGCAGACAAGTCCTAAGCCTATATAAAGGGATTCTATTAAAATAACTCCCAATTACATAATGCAAGACAAAAAATCCAAATCCAAACAAGACGAGGACATGAAGTGACCGATTGGACTGCGGGTCAAGTAAACTTGTATGCATTGTTTATGCAACGTATGCAAAGGAGAGATGAGCCCATTTACCCATTCCTTAGCACTATCACCCAACTAATATGAATTGAATTGACTTTTAGACTTTATCCATATCCAGGAGTTTAACTGGACTTAGCAGACAAGGAAGCTAGACTCATTTTGTCATGTCCACACACATTGCTTTACTTTGTATTTTATTTGCGTGACATTATTTGGACACGCGGCACGTGTATGAATTGCATCCGTGATCTCGTCTGGTCTCTAAGCCCAGACTTCTGTCCTCCTCAGTGATCTCGTCCATTCATCTCTGCGTATACTCAATTCAGCCAATACTGATCAAAAATTAAAAAAAAATCTTCACCCAAGGGATTAAATGCAAAACCTCACACGCAAACTGCCCAAGAGATGAGATAACATGATTCTGTAAAACCACATACGCATCTTATGAATTTTATTCCATTAGAAATTATTTATTGTTACACCCTTTGGTGAATTTTATTCACCAAAAACTAAGGTTGGGACTTATCAAGGAGACCAAGAGTCTAGGCCAAGCGCATCGTGATGGCACAATTATGCGTAAGCTGGAGCCAAGATGATTTAACCGCAATTTCCTTCATTGCATTTGACCTCTAAATGGTCATCATGTATCAGCATTAGCATTGCCCACACAAGCTGAAGAATCAAAGAGACAATGGCAAAGGAGGGTTTCAAACGTCAAGTCTATACTTTGGCATGTAACAAAAGCTAAATTGATCGATAATCAGTTTCAACCCCTTCTTGCTTTGCTTCAAATTGCACTTTCTCATTATAGTGTAGACAAGAGTAGACTTTTTCTGCACCCCCGACGGAATAGGATGCTGATCAACCGCAAAAGAATGAATTTCACTACTCTCTCTCTCTGTTTCAAAACCCACCAAGCAATTACCATAACTCAATTACTGAGCGAAGATAATTTTTTTACCATTCCCCACGTGGAACTCATGGACAAGTCGATTGATTCGATTCTTGGAATTCCCAATCGTTTCTTTTGTCATTGCTTAGTCAAACATTTTTAAAAAAAATTGCGGCTGGGCTTGTGGACAAATGTCCTTATGCTTTCCTTATCAAATCACAGATAGAAAATTCAGATTAGTTGATGAAATAAGAGATTTTTTGTATTTTGATCGTGCGTGGGAAGGATAATTATTGAATTCTAATCTTAGTCCAAAAAATTTGTATTTAACATTTTTGTTAAATCTGTGGACAAGATTTGATGGGCGGTTAAAAGATCGTGGGAAGCTGAACTTGGCTTCTTGAGTGAAAGAGTTTCCTGTTACCCTCCACTCGTCAAATTAAGATTACAAGGGTAATCAGACAAAAATGTGAAATGATACACTTTGATGGTATGCCACACACACACGTAGTGGTAGTCAAGTCAGGCACATTGCATTCGTGGTCTTTTCGGTACTTCTCTCAAAACATCCGATTCAGCTCCATTCGCTCAAGGTCTTTTATATCAACTAGCCAACAAACCCTGAGTTATAAAATAAAAGTTATCATTAAAACTTTTAACTATTTAACTCAAGCTATTATCAGAGTGAATTTTAGCTAAAAATTTACTTTCTACCAAAAATTCTGTGAAATAATAATATGAAAGTTGAGTAGGGGTTATTCAAATAAAGGCCGAGTAGAATAGTGTAAAATTTTTGTCTTGATTGCCTACTTCTTACTAGTTGTTGCTTTGACCAAATAGTGTTAACAGAATACATGCCTGTAAAGTATAAGCATGAGCAGTGTAAGCATAGGCGGGCATGACTTTTTTAATCTTGAGCATACCCTAGTGTACTGGAATCCAGACGAACTTAAAGTAAATGGACTAATGACACTAGCACTGTTTGTAATTGTAAAGTCAAGTCCATTCATACTTTTTAAAAGTGTACAAAAGAATTCTTGTTCAAATATATAAAAAAATACGAGTAGGAGTTAAATTTTGCAAAGTGACCAATTCCAGTAAATACGCATACATACATCCGATATTTCATGTATATTTTTAAGACAAGGGAGTTTGAAGGAGCGTCGCTAATTGAATGATGATGAGGATTGGACATGAAAAATGCTGGAAGGGTTAAAACCTGTCTTGAGCCAGAGCAGGAGCACGCGGTGTCATGGTCAGTCAAAAAGTTTTGCTTGACATTGATTTACAAATACATGACTCCTCTACTCCGCCAACTCATTAATGAACAACTCCTAAGCCACAGACACAACATTTGCAAACAACCTCTTCATCCAATGTTTTCACAGACCAGTTTGCAATTTGTATAGGATTCGCAAACCAAAACTTTGACTGCCCAATGAATCCTATTGTTATAGCATGCACGGTTCAACCACAAATGAAAATGAAAGTTTCCCATGATTAAATTCAAATGACAGGACCAAAATAAAAGAAAATGTTGAGTTGATATTTTTCTGGCCGGGATTATCCAAATTCCATCTGAAATCTGTTGGGTTGAGATAAATTATTCTAATCCCTCTAGTTGAAGCTGGAGGAGGAAAAGTCAATAAAACCCTGGAATGTACCCTATTTGTCATCCCACTAGCAAAAATTATAGTCAATATTTGTCAAGTAAAAGAGTAGTGATGGTTAAGGTCAGAGACATGGCGAGTGAGCCAAGTACTACGACGTAGGAGATCTGTGTGAGGTTGGATCCTTTCCATTGTTGACCCTGTGCAGGGAACAAAGGGCAAAGGCACACTGTGGCGTGTAGACAACACACATACGTCAATTGTCACAATTATTATTCTATGGGATGGCATAGGGCTAAAGCTCTAGGTACATGAGAATGACCATCGTTAAATTCCGCGAGGAAAAGATACAAGATGATTCAAAGGAGCCGTAAGATTCTTATGGCTTGGGCCTATGTAGGATTTTATTGTTTTGTATCTTTTGTCCAAAGCTCCAAGAGCCAAAATCCATCCACAGATACTCATCTCTTCCACCTTCCAAGGAGTTACTAGTGAGTCTGCTCCTAGCACTGACCTGCCTGACTCCATATCTTCTGCCCTCTCAATAATAATTCATTGTCTCAACCCTCAACTCGCATTCTTCTTCACTCCCCAAAAATAAAAATCTCAGCTTCCTACCCTTTCAAACAAAACACTTGCAATTTCTCAACCTGTCAAAAAACCAAAGACAGAGAGAATAACCAGGGAAGACGGTGCAGAACGGGACAGGTTCAAAACAAAACTCAGATTAGGGTCACATGGAAAGCTCAGGTTCGGAGAAAGTAAAATGCTTTCACCCAAAATTCAGCATCAAGCAATATTGATTTCACTCATACAGCGTGTAATCAACCCACAACAGAAAATATGAAAACTGCTAATATTGAAATACTGCAGTTAAAT
The DNA here is from genome assembly GCA_009869925.1 of Thalassaphorura encarpata. Lineage (NCBI taxonomy): Eukaryota > Metazoa > Arthropoda > Collembola > Poduromorpha > Onychiuridae > Thalassaphorura > Thalassaphorura encarpata. Next base: position 8,351 of record WJEZ01000060.1, read on the forward strand.
CCAAATTATAAATGTCGGGAAACAAGCGAAGGGTTAATGTATGCCTCCTAGCCTTGTTATTGGAAGTCAAGAGCCGATTTCCTTCAAGTCCAGATTTCCAATTCTATGTGAATATTTATGTCTAAATCCTTGTACAGATGTGTTGGACGTTTAAGGGTGGTTGAGAGTGAAGTGAGTGGAAGATTGCCAAGTCATGTTGGGATGAGATGACGTTCTTTTTCTTTCCAAGGAAGTCAGTCAGTCGGTTTTAGTGGACTTCGTGTGTGTTTTTGAAGAAAGGGTCCTTTGATCTCTCACACTCTCACCTCCACACACAGACGAGCTTCTCTCAACTTCCAACAAGAACAACCACTTGACTTCAACAAATTTATTTCATTCCAATAAATGACTTCTCCGAACAACTACAAAGTCTCACACATCCAAGACTTGTACACTCCCCATTCTCACCAAAAGTGACTAGGGTTAAAACCTCTACATTTTCTGAGTTTTTGACTTTCACACAAAATATTTTCCCCAACATTATTGCTTTTTTTCTATCACGAACATTTGGAACCGGAATTGAATTTCTTATCAACAAACCCATGATCCTTGCCTTGCATTAAATATTCACATTTATTGCGTATAAAAGAAGTTTTGAAATGACGATGGGATTATTGATTATGAAAGATAATTTATTATCATGAAAATACTTAGGAAATGTAAAGGATTGGGATGGTACTGGAGCTCAATGAATCGTAATGAAGAGAGCTGAGCTGAGGGTGACAATGCATTGCGGCACTCGTCGTCATTCGTCAAAAAGGTTTAAATTCCCATTCAGATTGGGTAAATAAGACTAGATTGGATGAGACGCAATTTAGGTAGACATACAAAAGAAAAAAATGACTTAACACCAACGCCAACCAAAGATCCATCATTCCTGTAACATTTGTCCATTCCATATAAAGTGTTTCGGATTTTAACTTTTTGTAGGGTAAGTCAGTTGCCAGGTAATGGACAATGGGGTTTTTCCTTTGTAGGATATTTTTGGGAATTAAAGGCTCAAGAGAAAATTGGATACACCGATAATGTTAGAAATTCTAGTTATTCCACCAGGTTGGGCGACAATAGCTAAAAAAAATTTTGACAGACACGGTTCCTGAATGATTTTGATATATATTTTGCAAAAAGTCAAAGTTAATTTGGCAAACTTGACCCATAAAAAAGCTACTATCTTTATTCTATGAATTTAGCATTTTTGATTGTTTTTTTATTTCTGCAGCATATGGATTCTGGTGAATGATTTTCCTGAACTGCTAAGCTAAGTTGAGCAAGTTATTTCTAATTATGATTTGGGGTAGTAAGTAGAGAATGCCCGTTTAGGTTGGTACCTGTTCGGAATTCCTAATAATAGACTCGACAATGCAGAGTGAGAGATGAAGGAGCAAGCAACCAACCCTTGCGACCACATTGTATTGTGTGTTATTCCATTTGGAGAAACTGCTAAGTGTAACTTACCTTGCCGGAGGGGAATCGCGTTGTTTAAGCTGAGGAAGAAGCTGGCTGGTGCTTGGTGTATAAGAAAATGATGAGCGGATCAAGAGAAGATATTGGACCATTGCCGCATCCTTAAGGATTGGCGGCAAACACTTGCTCATGAACAAGATCACAAAAGAAAGCCCTCGCAGAAGAACCTTCCACAACAAGAACCAGTTCAAAGATTCCTTCTCAACGCAATTAAATCTATCCTGATAACCAACAACCACCATGAAAAACTTGAAGAATTCCCCAATTTTACACGTACACGCAACTCAAGACAAGACAAGTCAAGGGTCCAACCCTAGTAGCAACAAGGATTATCAAGTAGTTCAGTTCGGATTTTGAAAGAATAGGTCAGAATTACCCAAATATTTATGATCGCTTGGACGGCAAGAGCAAAAAGGACTTATCATAAGAAAACATAAGGAGAAGGCCATTCGAGCAAAGATTTTGACAGACTTTTGCCATCTTGAGTTTAATTGCATTCATTTTCCAGAAGCCAGTCTAGACTAGGCATCACAGGTCAAAAATTAGCAGAGGTGATTGTGCATCTACCTATTAACATTAGTTTGGCACATTCATTCATATTTATGCAATCAACCCACAATGCATTCACACACATATTCACATCGCATCACATCTTGTTTGTCTTCTTGGCCGACAGAGAGAATATGATTAATAATTAAGTAAGGAGAGGAGAAGCTGGAATCCATTGCAGGAGTATGTACTCGTATGTATGGGTAAACCCACTAGAATAATTTCTTGCAAACTTTAGATTTATACAGGGATTGAGTGTTAGTATGTCTGTGTGGATGAATTCCATGAATAAACAATACAATGGTACGGCTAGACTAGTGTGTGAGTGTCGTGTATGATTTCCAATCCAAATGAAGAAATGCAAGTCAAATCTTTCCACTTTCATCCAATGTCATTTCCACCTTTAATTCTCGGTCATTGTCCAATTCCATTGCCATTTCTACAACCACACTACGTACACGTAACACACACAGCGGAGCAGACAACCTTCACACGTTGCTTGCCTTTGCCTTTTAACTCTGTATTCGTATTTAACCAATCTTTCCAGCTAAAATCTCCACAACTTTTTTAGCATTAGTTTTAATATGAATCCACCCAATCTACGTGGATGCTAAACCATCACTACTATTGCATTACACAGCAAATGCAATCTGCAAAGATCGTGTCATTCATGGTCCAGCAGCCCAATTTATGCTTATTTTGGGAGGGGTTAGGCATTACAATCAGATTAATAAAATGATCTAAATCTTAAAACTGAGAAGGTTGTAAATCCCTGAATTTCCAAATGGGGACTCTATGAATGTTGTATTTTTCTTTACCTTTATTGGCAGAAAAGTCGAGGGTATAAGACAAACTTTTTTTGGTCCTCATTAAGCATACTGGATGTGCATTTATACGACCACGATTAGCAATAAAACGTTTATATCTATACAGAGCCATGCGATGAATTCGCCTACATTGTAGTGCACGATCCGTCTGGGCGATTTGCGAGCAACTGACTCTCTTCAAGGTCTTTTCCTTCCTTCCTTGGACCATAAACCTGGTTTAAAAAACATCAATTGAAAAAAAATTCTTTTATTGTGGCTATACTCCTAAATACTCCATTTTTAAAAGTCTCATTTAATTTTTTTGCGTGAACGTTTCAATGGATAATATAGCGAGCCTTTAGTCAGATGTTGATGGCAGAGGATACAAAGTGTTGCTCAAATAAAATTTGAGGCGTTGGATTTAAAAATTGAGTTCCCATGAGAAGGTCAATCCAATTACTAGCATTTGTACAAAATATTACAATTCCTATTTTCAAGGGCGAGTGCAATGAGCCCAGGCAAATAGCAAATCACGTAATACCTGTCAAATCTGCATGTTAGAAACCAGAAAAGCTTTTCCGAATGCATCATGCATTACAAGTATGTATGTAGTTAGTATGCCTGAGTATGCATTTTTATAGCAAGTAAATTGCAAATGTAAAAGCAGTAGTGGTCTTATGGCGAAATAGTTAACAGAGCCACAGATAGGCTAATAGGCAAAAGGGCATTCAAATTCGCAAGCCTTTACTCTGATTTACCTCAAGATCAATGCTAATGGGAAAATCATAGGATAATGCCAATGCCCGGCTTACCTATTCTTAATTGGTCAATGTAAAAATTTCCCATAAAGTATTGTTTTAGCTGTTAAGGATTGTTATCTCGTACTATCTGAGGATTTGCAAAGTTTTACAGAGTAACAAAACGATGACCAGACAAAGTCATTTTCCCACAGTCAAATTGTTAAAAAGACGCGCCTGTCAGCAAATTCTCGACCAGTTTCACCAGTAGGGTATAAAAAAACGGCAAATATCCAATAATAGTCAGCAATCAGTCGCAAAAATCCTTTATCAGACATCCGACTCAAAACACATGAGTTTTGTTCTCGTGAGAAAGTTCTCGTTGATTGCCTCTTGACGCCTTCGTGGAATTTGCAAGTTGAACTTTGATATAAGCAAAAGACTATCTCTTCGTAGAAGGAGACACAGAAAAAGAAGGTCAGAAGTCATTCTTTAGTTGCAGGATGAGCCACGATAGTAACAAAATGTATGAGAGCTGACATTTTAACAACTAGAGAAATGTGTTTGTGTCATGGATTTTTAAATGCCTTATAATCTACTTTTAACTTCAGGAGATCATGTATCCAATTTTTATGACTTCAACGGAAGCGTCGTTCCGCTCCATCGGCGCCATCGAATAATTAGAACGCAAATAATCCCAATCGTCCTGACATGAATAGAATACACATGTAAAACAGCTAAAAGAATGATTGAGATGAATAAAACTACAATATTGTTTTTAGTCAATTAATTAATTAACTAAAGATATTATGTGTAATGTTGGCAATTGTTTTCCCATCAGAAATCAAATTTCTTCTACGTAGATGGATGTAGTTAAAATCCCAGGTGTATGTACGTATGTATATTCTTTGGATACAAGTTTTAAGATTGGGATAGCCCAGACATTGCCTATGCCAAGGCAAGGCAAGTGGTTGAAGGAGCTTTTCAATGTCATGGCCATAATATGCCGTAACAGCGTCAGACAACATGAGCATTGAGCATGGAGGTGAGTGCAACAATAATAGGATAGACTAAGAAGAAGTGCTAAATCACTTTAAATGCATTGTTAGAGAAAAACTGCAAAATAGTCTCATTTCAATTCCTCGCTCTGCGTGCGGCCAAGCCAAGCCAGGGTGAAAAACCATAAACTATGCACTTAAAACTAAAATCCAAACCTCAATTTCATATGCATACGAAACATTACATGTTTGCAAATTCATTGTCTGTTGCATACATGCAAATTGCGAATATTCTGAAGAGAGCAGAGCAGAAGTAGCAAAACTCCCTTGCCTTGCTCTGTATGATTTAACTAATGCATGCACAATGCACCGCACCATGGGAGAACAGACTCCTAAAAATAATAATGGTTTTTAACATTATTATCCCTCCACCAAACAAACATTCAAATATACTAAAGTGTCTTATTTAAATTAAAGTTTGCATTTATGTATTCATACAAAATGCAAAATGCCCAGGGATGGGAATGCAAAACTTGTTCTTCTCACAGCAAACATATCTTATGGGCCTTTTTCTTGTTCAAAGAAAAGATTTCCTTTGATTTGATTGCTTATTGCAAAATGCAAATTACAAATTGCACTTGATCTCTGGAGAGCTTTGTTTATAAATTATGAGTCTTATGAACCGAACCAACTAGAAGGCCAACTGTTGTCGTCGTGGTCGTATTGTTACATTATTTTGATGAATTTGTATCGGCATCGGCTCTATGCCCATTCATTGATTCATTTTTCAGAATAAAAATTCCATATAATGCCTTCGGCATGGACAAAGACAGCCGATTAGATTTTGGATTAAGATTAGAAGAGGTCAAAATTCTAGGGACAAGGGACCTGTGGCTGTTAGTTAATTTCTAATGCCCGGTTAGGCTGGAGGCCGATGAAGTAGTAGGGTAGTGAGGTGGTGGTGGATGGACCTGTTTGAGTTGAGCACAGTGGTTGGGTTTATCCCATGGATTGGCGTGTAGTTTTGTCAGTTGGACTCCGTCCGTGCATGTGAGAGGAGTCGTCGTAGTCCTCAGTTTTTGTTCGTATCCCTCCTGCCTGCCTTCCACCCTGTCTGCCTCCCTTCGTTTTACTTTGGAAGGTGGATAGTGAATTTTACACAAATACCCGGCTTCGGCTTCTTCTTCATGGTAGACATTTTGGCGTGTGCTCTTCTCTGCTTTACACACGACCACGTTCTCATCATCAACTGAGACTCCTGAGTGCTCGTGGTCCTTGACCTAAACCTGACTGTTTGCAAGTGACATTCTTCTAAAAAAATATTCATCATCATGGATCTGACGTGCGATGAGGAAATGCTCTCAATGTCTGTGAGTCCCGGTGGACAACAAGATCGGAATAAGGAAAATAGAAATGCAGTCAGAGGAGGTGCAGCCGATGCCGGTGCTGCTGCTTCCACAAGTTCTCGTCCCCCCGGTGGTGCCCGTGACATGGTTCAAGTGACAATCGGTGGACCTCAGTCCTCATTACTTGGAAGTGATTCTGCTCATTTTGCTAGATTGGAATCTGAACCAACCCTTGTCAATGATCCTCGTGTTTTGGAAAATATGCTCAAGTCAGAAGAGCAAAATCTTCCTTCAGGTTCTTATTTCAGAATGATTCAAACTGAAGTCACACCTGCGATGCGAACCACAGTCTCCACTTGGATGTTTGAAGTAAGTCCAGATTTTATTTTATTCGTAATTTTAGATTCATTGGACAGGGGAAGAGAAAACTAAGCCGGTTATTGCATTTTTTAGTTCCATGCCTAATTGTTAGTGTACGAAATTAATTTTTTTCTGTTATAATGTAAAGGGAACAGAAAATAAATAACAAACAGCACGTGAACATTAAGCCTAAGCCTGAGCTAAGCTGAGTACCGCTAGGTAGGAATGGGAAATGCAAAGAGCAGATGTACATGTAAAAGTACAGTTGACAATTGCAATTAATTGGATGCAAAGTATTCTAAGCATTTGTGGCTTTGTGTTGCTTGACTAACATTTAAACGAACGCACCATATTTATTTACTATTGATTTTACTTGAATTTAAATTAAAGACTGACTAGCTGAGTTGCATTAGAAAATGCAAAGGCTGAAGGAACCACCACGCGTTTGTCTGGCTGGTGCTGGTTCATTCATTTCCCCAGATGTTTTTCCACATTAATTTAAGCTTTCGTCTGTATGTTGTGTTTGTTTATTTTATGATTCAATTCAAGGGAGGTAGTAGGGACTTTAAATGAGTTATTTGTCTAATACAAAGGCTATGGGCAGAAGAGGTAATTGTAATTCCGGTTCATTACCATTGTCTTAAGATTTTTTTTGAATCAATGAACGTAAAAACTCTACTATTGATGTCTTTAGCATTGACATTGCCATAGCTATTGCCTTAACCACAAGTAGTAGTAGTTTGTGGAATGGATGATCTTCACAGAAGAGTGGACAAGACAAGGATGGATATAAAGACATGAGCATTGCATAAAAGAATTTAAAGAGAGTGAGAAGAGACTGAGTTCAAATCAGTTTAGTTTTTGACCGTCACCTTGAATCTTGATTAGATGCATTGCATGCTTTTTACCTGTCTTCTCTCTCCTACATGTAATCAGGACATAGTCTAGGCTCAGCTCAGCTTCAATCTTATTAACTTGCTAAAGGAGAAGAATACAATAAAAGTTATTGCGTAGTATGCAAGGAACAACGTAACGTAACTAGATTGGCAAGGTTTTGCATTCTCACATAGTATGCACAAAAGCCAAGTTGAATGTCGGCAATGACAAACAAGATTGAGGGGGATTGTGTGAATTGAATTTAATCCACATAATATTGCAAAATCTTTTTGCGTCAAATTCCTAGCCCTGCCGTTTCAATGCATAGCGTGCAAAGTCCAATTCAGTTGCAGAATTGAACGATTCTTTTGCCAAACATGTAGCAGCGCAGCAGGTGGTATAACAATTATGCTTTTAGTTAAACCATATTATTGGAAGGATCGAATATGATTGAAATTAAACGGTTTCCGCACAGTAGCACTTTTCCATATTTAGGAATGTGTTCACTATGTTTTTTAGGTTTTTACTTATGATTTTATTTTTACTGACAGGTTTGTGAAGAGGAGCATGTTCCGGAGAGTGTTTTCTTGCGTGCTATTACATACGTGGACCGTTTCTTAAGTATTCACAATATTAAAGGAAGTCATTTCCAGTTATTGGGTGCTGCTTGCCTTCTGATTAGCTCCAAATGGAGTGGGAGTGTTTTAAGTACTGAACGTCTAGTGTTTTATACGGCACACAGCGTGACTGTTAGCATGATTTTGGTAAGTTGGACATTTTGATATTATTCTAATTTTCCATTTTCACAAGATTCAAAGTCTTTCGGAAAAAACTTCATATGAATTTCAAATAGAAATTAGTTTCAAGGTAAGGATTAGCTCAACAAGAGTCCGGCTATCCTTGACATTGTAATTTTCCATTGAAAGAGTGACAGTGAACTTGTTATGAGAAAAATGAATAGGAATTTTTCTTAGTTTGATATTTGTAGTGCATAAATTTGCAAGTTTGCTTTTGCAAAATTAACTCAACCCCAGTTTCCTTTCATTGAGATATAAATCAGAAAACTCTGCTGTTGTAATGGGTGAGAAGGTACTGACGATGTCGTCATAGGTGAAAATTTTGCAAACTTTGCTTAACCAAAGCCGACCGGCGCCTTCTAAATGATAATTACGATGTCTATGAATTGATTGGAAAAATGGTAGTGGATGTAAATATTTGCAAAAAATGATCTTTTGCTTTTTGCTCTATTTTGAATTTATACTTGAGATTGGCGGAGTGCGATGAAAGGAAGGAAACTTGGATATATGAATGCAATGAGAGATAGAATGATGAATGGATTTCATTTTGAATGCGTAATTCGGTTAGAGGATTGCATTGGACTACTGGGCTGATGACTGCAGAGAAAAGATCAGAGATCAAAAGTTTGAAATGAGCTGACTCCTTGTCTGACTTCAACTATATTTTTTAGGACGCTTGTTGCACTCATTTCATTTTATCTGCTTTTATCTTATTTACGGATTCAGCTCTGCAATGCAATATAAAGTAGTGTGATGGTCATGAACTGTGGCTATTAGTTCTTAAGTTTTATGAATCTTCTCACAGTGTTGTAACTCGAAATGCACTGCGACACGACTGTGAGTAAAATTTATTGGGATGGATGAATAGATTTGAGTTCGAGTCAAAATTGAGAGTGCCAGACAGAAGCTGAGATTTTCTGTCTAGGAGTTGTATTCTAGATTCTCGTCATCATCATCTGGTTCTGGTCTGGTAGTGAGAAAATGAATTGAATGAAACTTGAGAGGAACTGGTTCCTCATAATGACAGGCCAAACATTAACCTAGCCTAACAACGGAAGATTGGACTGAGGCTGACTGCGTGAATAAGTGTGAATAGTATGAAATAAGTTTTAAAAAAACAGACTAGACCTCATGACCAGACTCAATGTCAACTTTAAATTTCCGGTTGTGGTCGAGATAGACAAAATTTTATTATGCGTGGAGTGCGTACAATCCTCATCTTTCGTCTTCCACGAATTATTTTGGAAAGTTAACAAGGGTTTGTCTGGAAAGGCCCGTGCCATCCGCATCCCGGTTTTGATAAATTTTGTCTGACTTTTCCCCACCTGATTAAAGGAAGTCGGAAGTCTTTTCATTCCACTTGGACCAATTTTACTCAATCTGCTATAATAATTTAGGTCTTAGTTTTTAAATAGAGTTTGACGACATGATTCAAGAATTTGTTCGTGACATTTCTTGGCCAGCCCAGCAAAAACAGGATATCCGTTTTTTCCTTCTTATTTATTGTATGGTGGTTGTGGCCAAATAGAATGTGAGTGACGAATGTATGTTTGGAGCAAAGTCACACGGGAATCCGCTATTTCTCAAGTTCACGCAATGCAATTCAAATCATGTGTAATCCAATACTTGTGTATTTGTTTTTCTTCCTGGAGAAGGACATTATTCGAATTATTATTGCATTGCTCACTCATGAATCTACACGATGGATGGAAACCAAATCTTTACGCATCATAATTTGCATTCCCTCAATTTCTTATTGCGTTTTCTGCATTCTTGTGGTGACATTTGTGTATTTAGTTCATGTGAGAGTATTTTGGTTTCCTCCAACTCTGTTTTTTTTTTTAAAAAAGTTTTTGCTCAAATTCTTTCCATTCGGGGAGGAGCCCCACCCAATTCGCCTTTTTAAAAAACCTTTGTGCTGTGGAGTGCAGTCAGCAGAGCATAAATATTATATTCTTGAAGTTCAAAGTCAAAGTAAAATGGAAAAAAATTGAGAGTCACTTGACTATTGAGAGAAAAATGACTGGATTTTTAAGGAAGGATATTGTTGGTGCCTTGCCTTTAGTCAATCGTATAGGATAGCTGAGCTTAGTTGTTGAGAGTGCACTCAGGTTAGAACTTACCTTCTACTAGTCTACCTGTTTCAATTTTGTTTGACTTGAGGAAGGCGGCGATTCTTCAGAGAGTAAATAAAAACACAAGTCTTAAAACTGTGGGCAAGTCTCTCTTGGCATTAGATGACGAGAGCAACAGTTGTACCTGCTCTACCTGAATCTCCTTCTGGGAATTTGATTTTTGAACTCGTCTGCCCTGCCACTGCCCTGGTATGCAAAAGGCTAAGGTTACAGCCAAGGCAAGCAGCCCAAAGGGTTGGTTCATGGTGTCGGATCTTGTATTCGTGTTTTTGGAATCTTTCAATTGTAGAACACACACACAAGATGTGATTAAGACCGTTTTATCACCATTATGTAGAGTGGCAGTGAAAGAGTTGTAATTATGATTATTTGTGAGGGTGATAGGGGTTTCAATACAAACGAGTATCAAGGGTTTTGATCCAAAGTGGACTCTGTTTGTGTTCACACGTTGATTTCGGCCTAGGCCACACAGAAACTCGTCTCCTGGGCTTTCATAGACTTGGATGACCTCAATTTTTACTCAATACCTAAAATTATTATTTTTGGACATCTTTATTATTTTAAGACATGCATGAAAGAACGCTTAAGTTTTTATCCACCCGAGTCCTTTCCGTTGTGTGGTCATTTGCATAAGGGAAGATAATCATATGATATGTGAGGTAGAGGTGAAGGGAAGGTGCAAGAATTAGGGAATATGAATCACGACTTACTGACACGGTAGGTCGGAAGAAAATAAAGGGATAAGGTATAAAGGCATTTAAGTTGATCGTGGATAAAAAGTCTCACGAAATCCTTTCATTCGCGGTGAAAGTCTTTAGTCTTGTCCAGGTTCTGAATCTGAATCGTGCTTTGCACGCTTACCTCCACTCGTTAAACAGAAGCACAAATTCCAAAGCTAGGAAAGGATGAACGAATCATAGCGTAGCACGATTCGGTCAAGTACAGTACCATATTATTTTTACTATCTTGTCTTCCTGAGATTTCTCTTTACATGAACCGTGAACTCGTCTATATGTAATTTTGAATATAATACGTTTTGCTTAGATAGATGAAGTTTTTGCACTGTTTAATACGAATTGCACTTCTATCTTCTCTTGAATGTGTAAACGTGTGTTTGTCCGATAAGTGAGGATTGTATGTGTTATATTTACTTCTGCACATGATGTACGATTCATGCCCTGGCACTGGATTAAGTCTGATGTTGGGAAAGAATTTCCGAATGTACAAAATCAGTGAGTCAGAAGTTTCCTTGAGAAATTGATGAACTGCGCTTTTTTAGCTCTGGGCAATGAGTTCATATAATCTGAGCCCAGATTTGGATTTCCTGGATTGCTGTCTGTGTTGAGCCAAATATTTATTGAATATATTTTACAAAATATAATCGGTAAGGTATGCGTGCAAATATTTAATTTCCTCTGTCTCTATTTCATATGACAATAACAGGGTCTTTTTAGTGGCCGTTATGAAAATTGTTCATGGTGTGGGGAAGTTATTTTATATGCATTTGTTGTTTCTTTTCTTTGAGTGGCAGGAGGTTCCACCTTATTGGTCTTCTCAAATTTTAGTTAAAACTTTGAGTGTTTGGGTTCATAATTCTGATAAATATTTAGAAATATAGGGTAAAGCGTAACAGAGTTTGGACTGAGTTGACTACTTAAGGTCTAGCTGAATATGAGAACCAGAAACCCTTTTCCTTCTGGTTCAGGTTGAGGTAGTGAAGTGGAACTCGTAATTCTTTCTTTTTCCTGAGACACTTTGATTTGGACCATGATAAAAACAAGAAATTAGGGCTCAAAATTCCTAGTGTCCGTGAACTTGACAAGCTGTGGCAAGGTTTTGGCTTTCATGGGTATTGTTTCCTATTCTTAAGTCATGACACAGGCATTGTTGTGGTATTCTTAAAATATCTTGCAAGAAAGGTGTGATAATGAAGACGACTTCAACTCAAAACAGTTTCAACTAAGAAAATATCAGATTATTCTGTCATGGGTAGACTGGGAATTGCCTGCCCGCTATATTTGTCAAGAAATTAAATAAAATGCTTAATTTTATTATAACAGCAATTATTCTGACATTTAGGTATAGCAAGGAAAGGCTAGGGAACTGAATTTGCATGTGGTAAGAACAACCGCGGCATGAATAAACGAGAGGAGAGAGCCGAGATTTTAATTACCTAACATTATGCAAATGGAAATTGGCAGTGGAGGTAGTAATGACGTAAGGTGGCGAGTTTATGAATAATTATCTTACCTGTCCTCTCCTCCGGAAAGTACAGAGAAAAAAACACTAGCATGCGGTGTGGGATGGGGAGACATTAATACCATTAGGCAGCTTACATGTCTGTCTGTCTGTCCTCTTGTCTGCTTCGTCAGCAGTTAGTTAGTTAGTAAGGCAGTTAGTTGGACTAAAAAGTTTAGTTAAGCAAAGCAAACCAAGTAGTTTTTCATAGTGAGTGGTTCGTTTAGTGTATATTTACTCTGAGATGAGAATACAAATATTCAGTCATGCAATCCATGCTCCATAGGCAAAGGGTTAATGGCTGGATTTTGAAAACCTGACTAGCTTTCAGTACCGTGCCGGTGAAGGTGAAGGGCATATATTAGCTAGCTCCTACCACTACTACTAAATGGTTGACAACTTATTTTTACTTAGCATAAGATGGGGACATAGTGGAGGTGAGCGAGCATGGAATAATGAGATGATATTTGAACAACTACGAAATGAATATGTATGTGTTAATGTGTGATACTAGACTAGGATTTACCTCAGAGGGAGAGATATGTTGAATGAGAGGTTTATTTATGAATGATTAGAGAGGATCAGGCTAATGCGCTAATGACGACTTCATTCAGATGAGATTTTTACCCTTTACTCTACCTCCACCGAATTTGGTCCCTCAATCAATGTATCAATATACAAGTCGAGTGGAAGAGGATAACTATAAAATTTTAATTTCTATAAATTTTATTCACGTTTTTCGTTTTTTACTTTTGGATATAATGATCATGCGAATTTGAATTTGTTGTTTGTTACTGCATGGATAGTTAATTTCTCTCGAGTCGTAAATTCAGTACAGACTGATGAATTTTGAAGAGGTGCTAGTGAGCTGGGGTACATTGGATTTAAACTAAATATGACTACTACGGGATGGTGTTTGTGTGTCTGGTACATAATAAATTGAAGTTGGACAAGGAGTAGTTTGTAGTTAGTGTAGTGCGCCATATGTCGTGTCTTTTGTGATAAAATCCTAAATTAAATACATTTCTATTCTACACCATTTGAGTTTACAAGAGTTCAATGTATTTGGATTCCGTGTATGTCTGTCACCTGAATTAAACTAGGAGTAGGAGGTGCTTTGTCTGTATTACAGATTAAGAGATTACTCGTTTCTGTTTGGAAGGTAAACACACTTTCAAAAGGAAAAGATCTCATTTGAATTTGATTCTTTGGAAAACTGAGGTCAAGTTTAAGCTTAAGGAGCAATATATTGCGAAGCAAGTGTGAATTATTTGTCATAATAATGCAATATTTGTTATTTTTAAATTTCTAGGAATGGGAAATGATGATCTTGAGCCAGTTCAAGTGGGACATGTTTACGATTACTCCGAGTGACTTCGTGGAGCCTATTCTTCATGGGCTGCCTCACAAGCAGTTATGGGAATCTCAGACTCTACGAGATAAAATTAAGACTTACAACGCATATTGTGCTACAGGTGAGTTTCTAAATAATTCTTTGCACCTTAAATCCGTGAGATTTTATTTTCCACAAAATCAATGCACTTTTTGAGCTCTCATTTTAGGACGTACTAGTCGTCCATTCGTCGAGATTAAAGTCATTAAATTGAAAGTTTTGTGAATTAGTTCAGTTTAGATATATTTTCTTGGAAGTGATTATCTGAGTTAAGTCGTACTGTACAAGTTGTCACAAATAGAAGCCTGTCGCACATTATATAGATTAGTTGGATCATTAGGTAGAATTTAGAACTCTAGCACTTCATTGAAAGTTCAAGCTAAGTTTCACCTAGCTGGTTCTTGTACAAGAGCTTAAGAATAATTAAAACTTGGTTCTCATTACTGTATGCGTGAACTTTTTTTTGCTAATTAAGGGCAAAGCTGCCGGTTTGAATTGAGATAAAGTTTTGTTGGACACGCCTCATGAGGGGTGATGCGACCGCACCCGCAGTTGTGTTGTGTCTGCTCATGGTATCAGCCGGCTCGGCCTGATATTAGTGCACAAGCCTGATTCTCCCCGTATTTTCAGTCAAGGAGAAATAAATTTGGTTGGAATTTGGCTGATCGGTTATACTAACAGACATCCCAGTCCGGTTCAGCTACAATGAGAAGAATTGGCGACAGTTGGTCAATTTGACTGAACGGACTTTCGACCTAGTTTGACCTCGGGTGGTGGGTAAGGTGGATGAGCGGAGTTAATGTTCGGATGGGGTTACTGGTGAACACGAGTCACGGATGAGAATGAAACATGGGTTTTTAAGGCTACCATTTGGCACGGAATGAATTGTGAATTTTTGTTGAGTTTTCTAGAACTGGTATTGCTTGGGTTTGAGGATTTACTAGAAAAGCTAGACTGGAATCTTTGTAGTTGAGTAGAGATTTGTCTGCTGCAGTGATTTTTGCCTTGTGCAAGAATCTACTCATGATTCTTAATTGATAAAAAAAGAAGAGAAAGAGACGACAGGTGGCAAAGGGAAGATTATAGTCGTACTTATGTTATGATATCTGCCAACAGTCGCTGCTGCTCCTGGCCCTAGACTGGACTCTGGTCAAGATGAATATGAAAGAGGAGGAGATGAAGAAGTAATAATCTTTACACAAAAAATTATTGCCAAAATATGTTTCTTGTGTGGTGGCAGTCGTAGTTAGTTGGTCAGTCCGAGTGAAACAGATGAGCAGAGGGTGAGGTTATATCCACACAAGACATTTGAGCTTTAGTAAAAAAATATCAATGCTAGCTGTTCCATTTCCATTGCAGATATCTGAACTTTGCATTAATATTTGTAGCTAAAGCTAGTTGGACGCACGTGTCTTGGGTGAAAATGAAATATTAAGATGAAGGAGATTAAAGATAAGTGCGTGTATGAAGGAAGGTGCTTCTCTGGTATTTGCGTAGAATCCCAAAGAATCTTCCAATGCAACCATCTGCTCTCTTTTGCACATCTCGCATCATTAAAATGCTTTGGGAGATTTTGGTTGAATTTAATATGAGTAGTATGAGTATATGATTTTGCTTTGATTTCAAAGAAAAACTGATTGACTGCTTTTTGTGCATTGGATACCTTGAGGCTGGGTGGATGGGTAGATGAATTATTTGATTTCTACCATCTACGAATAAATCTGATCATCTGATCAATATTCGTACATGAATCTGTTGCCTCACAGAATTCTCTCTGGTTCGGTCGTAAAGAGGCTTATCTCAAGATTTTTAGATTTGAAAGATGTATTTTGCCTTTTCTCCTCATTTGTAGCATTATGTGCCAGGATGGACATTAAGAGATTTTTTAACTATTCTTCATGTACGCCATTCTCATGTCTACAGGGAGGGAAACGCTCCAAAAGAGCTAATTAGAGCTTATAACGTAGAAAGATGTTCAAGTTGCTAACAGGTTGTAAATATTAAATGAAGGAGTTGTAGGAGTAGACGGAGAAAGGGAAGTGTAGTCAAATTGTGTGGTTAAAGTTAAAGCGGAATGGGATGAAGAGATGTTCTTACACGAAGAATTCATACAATTTTCATGTATGCTGGGATGCTGGTAATTCTGAAAACTACACCGTTCTACCCGGGCACCAACTTCTTGAACTAGGCAGGGAAATTGGGTCATTCTTGAAGTAAATTCCAGTGATTCAAAGTTGTGAAACAGAGGAACGCTCATATTTTATGTAAATTGTGGGGCTTGTGCCCAAGTCGTGCTTCACCCATCATGAGAAATTAGACTCAGCCCAAGGTTTCTTGTCTGATGGGTGGGTTTTTTAAGAAGGCAAAGGTTAAAATTGATGTATCGGCAGGCAGGGCAGGGAGCTGGTCGTGCTTTATGAGTCGATTGAGGCTCTACTCACTGTTATTCTCATGAATAAATGGCTTTCAGCTAATAACGCTACATTTATTTTACATTACACGATTACACCACCGCTTTGGTCTTCTAACGGTGAAATGTGTAAGAACACGGGCTCAAGTCCTAATTGTATCACACTGAAATGCACGAGAAAATTGACGTGAAAGTGATTCTATTTGAAAGGATTCCTTGCATGTGTGTTTTACATAATAAATTATTGGTTATGGGTGGATCTCCTCTACGGATTTGGTTCGGACCAAGACTTGCTACTCCGGGGTAAATAAACCGTTCTATGCTCTAAGCATTGATTCAAGATTGATTTCTCCGTGAGCATTTGGATTTGATTTCTTTCTAAGTCGAGAATTTTCTGAGCCGTAGGTCAAATGGTCATTCTTCATACTACATGCACTTGCTCGCATTTTTAAATTGATTTTTGTGTTTTTCTTTTAAAAAAGGTTTTGAGTTTCTAATCTAATTTCTTTGAACTCAACATGAAGATGAACGCAGGTCTGCACTGCAAGACGTCTCGCTTTCTTTTGTGCAATGTTTAATGTATTTTGGGATGGTGAAGAATATCTTTCAAAAGTTTTTGAAAAAGAATATATTTTTCTCAAATAATTCCAACCCATGTGGAGAGAGGGGTGTGGTTTGAAGCCAAGTCAACATCTAATAAAGTGAGCCGATAGCGGAGAGGACAAGAGGGTAATAGAAAATGGTTCAAAAACAATGCTGGCTTACTTGTAAGGGGCAGCAGACACAGACTGGGCGTTCGTAGTCGAAATGATTGCATTCAAAACTAAAATGACCATGAAGTGCCTCATAGTGAGCCATTTACCTGACTCCCTGGGAATCTATTCTTCTCAATCTCTGAGTTTAAGTTCATTTCCCAACTTATTTCAAAAATCAAATTGTTCTCCTAGGCCTGGTTGAACTAATGTGACTGCTGTAGAATTTACAATTCTATGGATTTTATAAAAGTATAAAATCTGGTTCAATTAGGATTACATTCGTCTTGTTTTTTATGTGTTTATGGAATGGGAGCGTTAATGAAAGAAGAACTGGCTCGGCTTTGCTTTCTTTCTCTGTGTGAAGTTAGGCGGAGGTAAAAGGTAATTTATTTATGCATGGTGATTACGTTTAGATTTTTTCACACACAACATACTGAACCAGTCCGTTCGTCCCGGACGGAATGTAGAGCTACGCGTCAATTCAGGAGACCCCATTATGTATGTGTGAATCAGAGGCTGTGAAGGATCTCATTGGAATGAACTGAATTGAAAACGAAACGAGTTGAGTTTCAGGTGGGGAAAATACCCGCATCGCATCTTTCCCTTCCGTCAAGGGAACAGAGACGGAGAACATCCAGCTCCAGCCTTCAATCTCTGATCCAGTCAAAGCAAAAAAAATATTTTACAAGTTTTAGTACAGGGGAAGGGTAGTTTTTAGGTCTTGTAGTCGTAGAAGCATTAGATCAAATTGCCTTTCTCACTATTTATTCCCATGTACTTAGGATGAGAGCACGTATTGTTGTTATTGATTATTCTGAGACGGACAGACTTGAATTCAATTGGAAGGATAGATAGATGGATGGGGTTATTTGGCAGGTCTGGTCTATGGGATGCTTCCATGTAATACTGCGTTTGGGCTAGAAAAATATGTTTTGGATGGATTCAAGAAGTAAAAGTTTGTTAAGGGCCTTGATTTGAAGGCAAAATTCTAAACTTGATGCAGCGCAACCCCAATATAAGTTGTAGAGGTTTGCCAATGGAACATGCATGTAATAATTCAGTTTTTTAACTTCAGATGTCTATTAGTTGTTTTAATCCATTCTTACGTGACGAGTCTAATGACAATTTTTTTCTGCCTATGTCTACATTGAAAGGTTGAAGATTTGGGTGTTGATTGAAGATCAGGATTTATCCTTTTTCATTTCATAAATTTATGCATGACTAAGGGGCTTTGGACATGTAAATACGAGTTGGTAGTTGGATAATGTCTTTATGTGACTGTTGTTCCTTTGATTGGTTACAATTGAATTCGTTGTCCCATGCATAACCCGTTTGCTACCGTCTTTTGTCATGAGTCAAAGTTCAATTCAATATTACTATTTATTGCCCATTCAATCTATGAAAGAGACAAGTTTTGTACACAGACTGAAAACATTGACCATCAATGGAGTGGTACAGGTCAAACAGCGTTAGACGTTAGAGTAGTGGAAGTTTTAATAACTTTCTTTTGAAACAAATTGAATTTAAATTTTAACTTTTAGTTAAGGCTGTAAGTTTCCAAAGTCTGAGGGGAAACGCAGACGTGTAAAAACGGAAAAATTCACCTGCTGATTAGGAAGACAGGTAGACACACGCGGGTTTCTTTTCATTTGGTGCACTTGACAAAAAAAAAGTTTCTTGGCTGGTGCCTGGCAAGCTCCTTCCTCCTGAGAAATGGACCCTTAAGAAGAATTCACCTGAAACTATAATAATAAGAAAAGAAAGGAGGTCGGTGGGCCGATAGGTCTTATTTTTACCATCCTTATTTATTCCTTTTATGGAAAAGGTTATAAGGTAGGTGGGGTTGAGCATTGTGTCTACGTGTGTTGGTTGGCAAAGAATGTGACCTAGGAGGAGCAGAAGCAGATCTAAATTAGTGTAATAGGTCAAGTCTTCAGTACATGTGTAGTAAGTCAGTTCAGGTTTGGCCAAGGTTCAAAACTACTTTTTTATCCTCATAATTTGAGGGAACTCAATCACCACTTTTCTTTTGTCCAACCTAAGGTTGAGCTGAGAGTTTCTTATCATGAACAAGGGCAGGTACAACGGGAGAGGGAGATAGAGCACAGAAACAAATTAAAAAATTCCATCAAGTTAGGAAGGTTGAATCGAACGGTCTGAACCGGTCGTGGTAGAAGGAATCTGTAGGAATTATTTTTATAGATTCTATTAATTAAGTGGAAAATAGCGGGGAGCTAAGGTAGGAGCACGCATGTGTATGTATGTGGAAAAATCTTCTTAATTACTTTCATCTTTTAAGGGACCTGGCGAAGAAGAGCCTGTGGGCTTATATGTAGAACAATATCTAAATTGTTCGTATTGAGGAAGATTGAAAAATCAGGAGCCCTGCTGAGGGGCTCCTGTGCGCTATTAGACGGAATGTTATGTTCGACTAATGCATCATCATGTATTCAAAGGGTTTTGATGAGGAAATATTATGAAGGGCCCCCAAGAAACCGACACCAGTGATGATTTACTAACTGCTTCCTTCTTAAAGAAGGAAGGAATTTGAATTGATGACAAAAACATGGGATTTTAAATGATGAATTGAGCTGATGTGTGGTGATGTATTCCTTCGTAGTTACTAATGTTTAAGAATTCCACTGCACTAGGGAGGGCCCAGACATTCCTCTAGAATTTTATGAGTGAATTTAATGTATGGATAAATGAATGTATCGGGTATTTGTCTTGTCTATTGGATAACATACCTTTCTTCCTTAGGAGTTTCTATCATTATCATTCTATTAGCACACTCTGACTACGACTACTTTTATTCTTCTCTTTCATCCAGGCGTCATCTTTGATCATCACCCAACAATCCGCTGCTCCTTCCATGTACCTTACCAATCTACTAATACATTACCACTCATTGTGGGCAACAAATATTCCAGGTATTTATGTAGAGCAGGGAGGTAAGGTACGGCGGTAATGCAACTCTGTTGTAAAGATGAAGTGATGAAGTGTTGGAATCTGAAACATTTGATTTAGCTTTGACTTTACATGGGATGTGGACATGGTTGGTTGTTTCGGATCGAACCGAGAGTTTAATGTCTTTGAAGACAAAAGGAAAGTGTTAGGAAAGGCGGGTAATCTAAAGACAATTAAAAGGAATGGGAGGATTTCTTCTTGTACTGAGACTTGTACTGAATGATAAAAGGTATTTGGCCCTAACGCGGTCGGTTCCTTTACCTTCCCCACGTAATTCTTTGTCAAAGATACGACTTCACAGGCATTTATTTTGTTTAATTTGATACTTGTACTGAGACTTGTACTGAATGATAAAAGGTATTTGGCCCTAACGCGGTCGGTTCCTTTACCTTCCCCACGTAATTCTTTGTCAAAGATACGACTTCACAGGCATTTATTTTATTTAATTTGATGAGATCAAATCAGCTCAAAGTGCCTCGTCTTGTTTTCTCCACTCCTAATGGAATTCAAGTCCAGTTGGATAATATGAATACATTTTTAATGAAAGTTGCTATTTATTGCAAGGGAAGAAAGGTAAAAAGTCATTTGAAGTCAAAGAACAATAATAATAGGGGAAAAGTTGAATGTAGGAAGGAAGTGTTTTTGTTCAAGTCCTACAAAATAGGAAAGATCCTTCTAGGAAATGTGCACTTGGCCCAAGTGTCGACAAAAAATGTAGGAAGGAAGGAAGGAAGGAACGGAATGCTTAATTTAAGACAGAGTGTTCGAAGTTTTTTGTCCATTCCGTGTATGCACTTCTCTGTTTGACTGTGGTGTGTTGTGAGCATGTAACATGTTTTAATAAGTAGGTAATGAATGGGCCGAAAATTTGAGCTTTTTTAAAACCCTGTCTTATCTTGCCAACCCAAGGGTTTGAGCAGTCCTTACACTGCACTACACATTGTCATTTGTGTAACTCAATAATGAAATAGGGAATAAGAAAAATAATTAGAAAATTACTGCTACTTTCTACCTTTACTTCAGAAGCTCTGTCTAATTATTTAAACTAGCAGTGAACATGGATTATGTCTAAGCTCCTTCATTTTATTTATAACATATTTAGAAAAGCAATTGTAAAAGTGCAGTGTGTAAGTTTTAGCAGTGACTCATGAATTTGATGAGAAAAGGGGTGAAAGTACATCGCGTGAAAGGTAGCGTGAGTCCAAGAACTCACGGCAAGGGTTCAAGTACCCGGGAAGTAGTGTCAGTGGCTTGGAAATGCAAAAGCATCTGTCTCTGTCTCCTTATGCCAGCCCTTCCTTCCGAACTTACTTCTTGTTCATACTTTATAAAGTAGGGCCTTCTTTTTCCAATGATATCAGAATGATTGCAGGGGAGAATTGAGTTTTGAATGGAAGTCCAGTGAGCAATGTATGTAAAAGAACTAGCTTAGCTGTCCTGCTATCGTGGCATCCTGTGACTGTGGCTCTGTTGAATCCGTATTTTGAACCATTAGCACTCATAGGAAATGATGACCCTAATCCGCTAAACTTCTTCTCCGGCAAGTTGATCTAAAACTTCATTCATAGCCATCCTTCGTCTTAAACTGAAGTGGTCAGTTTTGCAATGAACTTATTTATAACCTAAAGTGCAGACAAGATTTATTAATTCACTTGAGTCCACGTCAGACGAATCATATTGGTAATATTGTTAGTACTCTGGATATTTATAGTTATTTATACACAAAAATGATAGTGGCTAAAACGCAGCGTTGAGTCTAGCAAATACATTTTGTACTTGGGATTTATAACGACGTAGAATTGGAATTGAAGATAATTTAACTCTTTGAATTTCTGAATGGTTTGGTTGGACTGCCTTGACGAGAGTATAGTCTGGCTGCTTATATCTCTAAATTCTTGATTCAAAAGAAGTTCAACAAAATCTCTGAATTGAATCTGGTTTTCTAAGTTTAAAGTTGTTAGGAATCTGAGTTCAAATAAAAAAGAGTGGGATTTGATGTAATTACCTTAGAGTAGGTGCGAGTTTGAGCCATTAAATTTGAAGACAAGGGAATATTTTAGTCATTTGGTTAGAGGAATGTTGAGTGAGACAAGGTTATATAGGGAAAATCAAAGTCGGGGTACTGGTGCTGAGCTAAGGTGAACATGGTTATTTTGATATTGTTTCTTCTACCACAGTATTAGCTTTCCCTGAGCCCACCATCACTCAACCAGTCAGTCAGGGAACTTGATTTTATGAGATTGAGAGTGTGAATCTCTAAATCTGTACAATACAAACAAGACCTGAGTTGAGGATGGGAATTTGATAGGGTCAACTCAACAAAAGAAGGAAAGGTGATGTGATGTGAGATGGGACTCATTGATAGACTTTTTTTTGTTCTAGAGTCAAGTAATCATTCTATTGGACAAGTACATAAAGTGTTATTACTCCAATGGATCTTGCCTAGGTTTTATTCATGTTTTTGTTTTTTGTATAAAAATAAGGTAGCATCACATTACACACTTACAATACTTAGATAAATTCAAGAAAGACTGGCTAAGGTATCTCCTTGTAATATATTGGAAATGGGATCTGAGGTAAGGTTCACAAAATAAGAACGGCTAGTTGGTTACTATGATTGATTAGAATGGAATTAATTTGTTTGGGGGAAAGAGATTGAAGTTTGTGGATGATGATGATGATGAGGAAGGACTTGATGAATTTTCTGAACCGTGCCGTCCGTGCCCCGTTCGTCATTCCTTCCCATTGTCTTTCTTTACCTGTCATTCAAGTATTTTTGAATGAAAAGAATAACTCTTAGACAGGTCTCTCTGCAAGACAAGACAAGATTGCAACCAGGAATTTCGTGACTGACAAGGGACAAAGAAAAGGAATTTTGAGTTTGACACCCTCAGTCTAATTATTAAACACTTAAAACTAGATCATAATTTGTAATATAATTTCAAAATTAAGCTAAGTTACTTTTTGTAGTTGATTGTAAGTAGCCGTAGTCAGAGAATGAAAAAAATTTGAGATATGGAGTCATGGGCAGAGAATGTGGACTAGTGGGGAATTCTTGAGAGATGATGATTAAGGTTAGTTTTTTTACTTGCGAATTGCTATTGCTCCTTGTGTGGTGGAATCAATGGGTGAGGTGTATGTGTGGAATGTGCTCCTAGCACTCACGTTTGGCATCTTGCTAAGAATTGAGGAAAGTCCAACTACTCAGGTTCATAGCTTTTGGCTACCTGAGTAGTCAGCTGCTTTGACTTGCATGCATGCAATGTAATCGCAATGCCAAACATTCTATATTTTGGCTACATATTTTCACACTTGTTTATCTCACTCCTGCCAAGTGGGTCTCACTGAGTATTCGAATTAAAGTCATTATTTTCAATGAATGAGTTTTTTGAATTTGGCAGGAAAATAGTTTTTCTTTACTGAAACCTGTTTATCCAATTCGAGATACAAATCAGCAATCACGATCAGAACAGAATTTTCATATCGCATATCAAATGTCTGATGCCTCGAGTAAGCAAGCAGGCATGCATGTTTTGCCCATGATTTCATTTGCTGCTTACTTAGTTTGAAAAGAATCCAGCCCGCTGAGTGGGTTACTGAACACAATGGTATTCAGACAATCAGTCATACATGCAGAGATTTTTCAACTTGGTTGGATTAGCTCCCATGAATTTTGGACATTTCCCCTTACTTTCTCACACCTTGGGCTTTTGTGTTCGGAATAATGTTGACTTGATTCATAATCAATTCATGCTTTGAGAATTACTTGCAAATCGTAGAAATAGTTTATTTTATTAACAAAATATGGCTGATAGCGCGTGTTCAGGATTTAGAAATTCTTTGAGCCTTGTCGTGTGGCTTTACCTAAGAATAAAACTCTAATTTCTTATTCTAGAAGTGAGGGGAATCTATATGATGAAAATGAAAGTGAATTCAGGGATTGAATTGGGGCACGTGAGAATATTGTATTAAGACTGAAGCATCTTTGGATTCTGAACCCTATCTACGATTCCGTTCTATTCATTCCCGATGAATAGTCCAAATTTTTTTGGTCTTTCACTATTAGAAAAGTAGAGTTGGGTTCTGATGCACTTGTAGAGTACAAGGAAGGGTAGGTAGGATATGACAGATGACGATTTTGTTCCTGTGACTGGAAATAATCTATGCGAAGCATACATGGAGTACATCTGTACTTTTCCTCTGAGCTGTTGACGTGTATCGAAAGCGAAATTTTATTCGGGTAGTTTGGAGGACACCTTGTCGGGTAAAGTAAAAGAGGGTAAGGCGAAGGGAGGCCGGGTTCAGCTTTTTTGGACTTTTAAATCAAGTTAAGAGACGAGAAGAAGAAAGTTTATACAATCGTATTAGAACAGCTGCGCTAAATTTTGGCTATTCTCTATGGGGTGAAAAGAAGGAGCAAAAATACAGATATCGTATCGAGTTCTGTCCCTAGGTCCCTAATTCACTTAGAGAAATTCAACTAACATTCAATTTAAAGTTTAAAGTTGGTTATGTACCTATCTGAAATATTATATTCTCTCTCTAGTGTTTTTGGAACTGGACAAATATTGCAATTTGGAAGCATTAATGGATTTTCAGAGAAGCCTTGGGCAAATTCTGTAATTAAATGTCCATGGGAAAGGATTGAATTTCCGATTCTGTAGTCTTTGAACTCTGCTGTCTCCTCCTCTATCATTAGAAGAATGGACAGACAAAACTTGGATGAGACATGTTTATGCTGTAAATGCTCTTCCGGGTTCAGTTGGATTAGATTTGATTTGAAAAGGTCTAGAGTCTAGTCGTTGAGAGGGATGTAGAGTTTAGATGAACTTTGAAGTTTGGAGTTTTGAAGAGAAAATAAATTGTCTCCGACTTTGATTCTTCTCCCATAACCTCGGCCCACCGCCGGTGCCCTCAAGAGATGAGAGAGAGAGAGAAAAGGAATTTTCAATACAAAGGAATGAGTCCGATTGAATAGAATTGAAAATCAAGGTGTATACACACACATGGGTAAATGAAATGTATTTAAGTCAGGGAAGGATCCATTCGTGAGTGTAGTGAAGTTTCTCATCTATCTGATCCCTTCACCTTGTGTGTGCTTAGAGTTAGCTCGGTTTCATCGGACGCATCATCAGGGTCGCGTGCCCGGGTTCGGATGGATATTCTATATCCGCATTCAACCAACCTGCATACTAATGTATAAATGCTTCCTTCCTTCCTCCTCGACTTGGCTAGCTAGCACCTACATCTGCTGCTTTCATTATAGTATGGACGCACAATAAATGAGACCAGGTGCTCATTGAGCTTCCTTTCAACTTTTTCTAAAACGGAAATGAAATGTGCGTCCCTACCTGAATTACATTACTTCTACGACTCATGAAAGGCAATAAGTTTCATTCTAGTCCAACTTAGTTTATCCAATTTTTTGTCCTCTTTCGTTTCACCCTCTTTTAGCCAAAATGTTAATTTTGCCAGTCCTACTTTATGAAGCATGAGGTGTCTCGAAGGATATTTTGTGTTTCAACAAAGTGTGACCAGTATTCCTCATTTTGCCCTTGTATGTTTAAATGAACCGATTTTTCATACCCAGCCTGAATCCAGACTACATAAGAAATAAAGTAAGAAAAATCTCAGGGTAGGATCACGTCGCAATTATAATTACTGTATTGAAGGCTGGGCGTGTGGCAACCACACACCACACACAAACCTAGGGCCCTTAGTTAAAGTTGGGTGGAGTTTGAGTTAGTCTGCAAAAAAAACTTGACTTTTCCTTTAATAATAATAACAGTGGAGAATTCCTTTAATTGATGGTCAACGAGGCATATTATTGCCAAGCGTCTTTGGAAACATGCAATTAAAGTGCATGATCCTTTTTTCTTTTCTTTTTTTGCTGTCGATTAGTATTTTGTGTCTTGTACATAGGGTTAATTCTCTACTACAGTGGTAATTTTCATCATGAGATCTAATAGGAAAATTTGTACTTGTGTTTTTTCTTACAGATATTTTATTTTGTATATGGTGGGAAATCAAAAATACCAAACGAGTTGAAAGTTCGTAGAACCCGTACTCATGCAGCTCTAGTTACATTTGAACTTTTGAACATCACGTTTTCCTAGACTTCTTTGGTCGAGACGCATTAGTTCTGCGAAAGTTTATTCAAATGAAATGACACACTTTTGTATCCTCTTCTCAAATTCTGCCTGTGAAAATAAAAACGTTTTTTTGTAACTGTGAAGCCACTGCCACTACTAACATAATAATTTGCTGTAGCTGTAGCTAGGAAAGAAAGTAAGAGTTTCTCAATTATGTACTTGTTGTTAGAGTCTCATTTATTTAGCCCGTCTGTTTTTTTGGATGGGATGAGCAATGGGAGCAATTGAAATGAATGAGTGGAGGTTCTCCACATGTTTTGAGCCCCACATGTGCTCTCCATATTGCATAATAATAATATTGTCAAGGACAATCATTAAGGATGCACGCAGGTCTTGTGGGTTAATTACACCACGCACAAGAGATAAGGTAGATGAGCGATTAATAGGTGATGTGAGGAATTACACTCCCTTTCCTTCACTTTCACACTCGTTGGTTGCGTTTGTTCTTTGGACCAGAGATGCAAGTGGCAAGGCAAGTATTATTACTGTCGTGTGAGCGTGGGAATATCTACTCAAAAAATACAAACTGACTACAGTACAGGAGCATTTATGGTAGTAGTCAGTATCTTTTAACATCTTTTGCATTTTGCTCTAGTAAGTAACATTGGATGGTTGAGTTGAGTTGATAATGTGGGTGGGCAACTGGCTGTTGACTAATGCGTCTTTCGGAAGTAACGTAATACGTCCACACTCACTCACTCTTGAGGATTATTACTCTGAAAAGAGTTCCTAACTCTTTTCGGTTACGATGTATCATATTGATGCAGGCAGAGTTGAAAGGAAAAGTTAACGAGAGAGTGAGAGTGTTTAAAATATGAGCATAAATGTGTCGTTTGTAAGCAAGAAGACTTTGTATGTAATATGCGAGAAAAGGAGTAAAAAAATTATGAGATGTGTTTTAAGTCCTTAGGACTGCACTAGTGTTAAAGTTGAACAAACAAATGGGATTTTCAACTAAGTCGGTGGGCTAAAATAATATTCTTGCAATAATTTTTTGCAAATTGTCCATGTTAAAAGGTCATGAAGAAGCATGTCAAATTTCGCAGTTTTCTTTCTGCTTTGTTTAATAGCGGGTTATAAGGTTAAATGATATGCATGATTTTAAGGAATTGTGCATTGCACGTATAATCGGAGTTCTTGCTCTGAATGTTTCTGGAGAAAGTTAGCTCAACCTGCTTTCACCACTTTCACCCTCGTGATTAAATAAAAAAAATCTTGAACTTTCTCTTTTGTAGCGCAAAAATATTTGAGTCTTAAATTTTTATTCCATTGTTGTTGAACTTAAAACTTTTGAGATTGCACCTGGATTATCTTCCCTTACCTTTTTGGCTCCTGCATGCACAAACTGGCTTGACCGCATTTTATTGGTAAACAAGTTCAAGTCCGCACCTTCTTAATAAATTCTTTCTTGTTATAATCCTAAGCTTCTTCCTCATCCCACACTGCTGCTCTCTTGGACTACATAACTTCCGACTCAACCTGTCCTCACTGTAATATAAATTCGTTTCGTCAGCTGAGAATCAAGTTTTCTTCACTTTTCATGCTGAAAGTTTTATTATTTAATTAGTCGATTTATGGGATTATACGGCACAGAACTTGCTTTGGCTTATATCATGGAATTTTTCATTCATTCCTTCTTTCTTGCCAAACTGACATGTGTGTTGCTTTTAATGCACTTGGAATTTGCCAAATTTTTTTTTGCAATCGATTGGCGCATTTGTAAATTACATTAACATTAAACTCCTTATTTCCCAATTGGTTTTATAAACTTTCTTCAAAATTCTTTCTCTTTTTGTCTGAACAGATTATAAGTTTTGCACTTATCCGCCAAGTATGATTGCCTCATGCTGCATCGCATCTGCTATTTCGAGTCGTGTAAACAGGGAAACTCTGGATGAGATCTTGAGTGAAATTCATCGAATGACGACTATTGAGACGGTAAGTCGAGTTCCTTCAACTACTACTATTATTTGCATGCATTTCTTTACATATGATTTAATTTATTCTTGAATTAATTACTGAATTTATTTTATTTTATTAAATCTGATACTTATTATTCAAGAACTATATTTCTGATCTTGTCATTTCTGTCTTTTATTTCTCTCTCGTCCTCCGGAAGACTGAGAGTGATGATGAAGCTAGTCCAAGTGGCAGTGACGAAGTTGCACAGGCTTCGTCTTCTTCAAGCTCAGATCAAAGTAAACCATCATCATCAAGCGCCGAAGAAGAGTCAGGAGCAGGGCGCCCGGATAAACAAGAAGAAAGGGCAAAGAAACTTGTGAGAATTGTGTTTTGACACCTGGACAATCCTCACCCTTGGCCCCCACCCCACCACTACCACTACTACTCACCTTACCTAACCTTCCGTTTAACTTTACCTTTAAAACTCATCCTCATAATAATAATTGACATTGAATTGACTCCACTTGACTTAACTTGACTTGACTGCTGCCTTGTTATTTGAGTTTTGACAAAGCCAGGAAAGACGAGGACGATTAGATTGTATAATAGTCTTTTATTTTTCATTTGGTTTTCCAACCAACCCAACCCAACCAGCCCAATCCGTCCTCCGCCCTCTGAGAAGAATGCTTTTACTGACTCCATTGGGTGAGAGGAATAGAATTGAATATTGGGAGTCGGTTTCTTTTAACATGAAATTGCACGGTACAGGCCAGAGAATAATGGTGAAGGATATGGGAAGAAGTTGTTGATTGTGCGAGGACATTGTTAGAAAAATGTAGTGACCATTGAAATAAACACTAGGCAAATATTGTCCCACGCCTAGACGAAGAAAAGGGTTAGGGCAGTAGGAATGAAGAAGAGCCCTTTTCCTTTGCTCAATATAATGGACGAGATAACAAAGGGCACTTACTCGTAGTACTAGGACTAATTAATTGTATTTGTTCCAACACATTCCTTCTAATTCAAATGGAACGTAAATGACTTGACGAGTGAGGACGGTTTTTGTATCTGGACAAGATAATCTTAAGTGATCTTTTGCTTTACTTTATTTTTATTTTCCTCTTAGATCTTGTATATGGTTTTAGTATACAGATGAAGGAAGTAAGGATGGATGGGTTGTTGAGGTAAAAGATGTGAATGAATATTGAGGAAGGGATAAAGAAGAAGGAATTGGATCTTTTGTTTCGTTGGATAGATGGATTTGAAGGAATGTGGATTTGAGTGTAGTGTGAAGTTGGGATGCAGGTTTACTAGTTGAATTACCGTCATGTCATCCATTTAAGAGGAGGACGAAGAAGGAATTTTCGGCAAAGTATACTTAAGATTTTTACCTTAATCTTGAAAGAGATCAAAGAGCCCACACCTATCAATTTACTATTTCTTTGCCTAAGCCCGGACGAAGGTAGGAAGGAATGAGGTTTGTTCTAAAAGTGCGTCAGGAGAATAGTTAGTAGTTAGTTACCCAATGATGCTCCGTCGGTCAATGTGAGATTGGATGATCATTTTTTCTTAACTTTAGAACACGGTTCCCAGAAAAAGGATTTTTGTGTAGTAATGTTCTACTGAACTCTATAGGAGCAATAAGCAGTCACTCAGCCAGTCAGACGGCTAAGTCAAGTTTTGTTGTGCTGTTTAACTTTTGTTGCCCTGGGGCTCTGTGGAATGTTAAGGTAGGCTAAGGCTAGGCAGGCAGAAGCTTTGAATTGTTGTTAGGATGAGATACAAGATAGAGAAAGAGAGCGAAATGATCAAGACAGGTAATAGCGGCTAAGGATGAGACTGAAAGCAAAATGAAAGAAAGGATTGAAAGGGAGTAAGGAAGGTCATCACCATCAGACTGCATTTGATCATAGCAAAGATACATTTGGTAGCAGAGCACTTTTAGTTTTTCAACTTGAATTTGATAAATGCTCAACCCTACTAGTCGAGTCGAGTCCTTCCTAGTAATTTTGAATGAGAATATTTTGATAGTGACAGGAGACGTAATGGACTTGTCGCCGAAATGTTTCAAACTAGGAAGAGGTAGAGGAATCTCCGTCCTCATGTGGTTTGGCTAGTCAACTCGCAAGTTGTTTCTTAATTGAAATTGACGAGGTTGTCAGAAATATTTGTGATGGTTGTGGGAGGTCGAGTGACTTCTTTAAAATATGACAGAGAGAGATTTCAGGGAAAGGCCGGTTCACCCCATACATGGTTCTGTATTCCATGAATCCCCCGTATGTTGGCTTTTCTCCAGCAGCAGGAGCAAGTTCTTCTCCATGTGTGACATTACATTGGCAACTTTTTAAGAATGATTCTTCCTAGGCAGGCAGGTCATGGAACAAGGAAAACTGTCGCTCTCCGCGACGACAAACTGTCATCCGTGATCAATTGTCTTCCCATCCTTCAGGTTCTTCTCAAAGGCCACTTTCCGCCTCTACTACTCTTTTAGTTTATATCTTCTCGTATGGAACTAGAGAATCTAACCATCATAGCGTAGTTCTCCTGAACGAGATGATGATTGTTCAAAAAAACTAAATCTCATCCGTCATTCCTCATGTTGATTTTCTCCTTCTTGAGTGTAAGATTTACTTCTTTTTTTAAGGCATCCGTCCGTCCGACTTGGATGGGATAGTCATCAAGGAAAAGTAGTTGGATTGTGCAATTTAGTAAGGGGAGCCAGCCGATGAACTGATTGATAGACAGGGTCTGACTGACAGAGGCTTCTCTCAATCCGGGTGGTTAGGATAGATCAAGAATGCATCATTAAATTTATTCATTCAAAAACTCCTGACTTACTTGTACCGCCCTTGCTTTGTTGATGCGGAAACAATGCATGCATGCATCAGATCAAGATTGAAGGAGGGGATAAAGGAATTCGGAAGTTTAAAGTTGACTTACTTCATTACGCGGGGTTCGTGTCGAGGGTCAGACATGAGGAAAAAAATAATGTGTATTAGGTCAGGCACATCATTTACTTATGAGAGATTTATCCTATGAGCTGTGGGAAAGTTGTGAAGATATGAGCAGTTGTAATCACAAAAAGAGATTGGAGAGCCAAGGAGCAATTCCCTCCAGAGGGAATTGGTTGGTTCTTGAAGATATTTTATAATAATAAAGAAAAAAGCCCTTCCTTGTCTTTCCCAACAACCACCGCTTTACCCTATGTTTACTCATTGGACGAACTAGGAAGAGAAACGTAGGTCAGGGTAGTTGGATGGAATTGAAGCGGATCTCTTTTTCCCAGCCTTTGAGTTGGTCGGGAATTTGAAGTGAGGTGGGTCGTTGAGTTGCATACGAATTCATTTGATCATGATGAAGTTGAGGCTGGCTGTAGTCTTCGATTTAATTTGAAGATTCTATTATTATATTTTTGGTCCTTGAGGCAGTGGCAAGGCAGGGAAGGAACCACGCTTTAATGAGTCATTTGGAATTAAGCTAGGTTATGGATTTCTTACCCGAGGATAAAAAGTTCATTGAATTAATTACTTCTTAGAAAATCAACACCACGGTTGTGTTTATATTGAGAGCCATGCTTCTGAATGTTGAATCACTGATTCGGTTGAACATGTAAAAGGATCCGCTCATCTAGACTGTAAATTATGGTTGACTCTGACCTGAAAAAAAAATTTGGCCTTTGGTTAGCATATGCTCTCAAATAGTCGGAACGCACTCATTCATGAGAAGTGTGATGACATGAATGAAGAGGAATTTTTGGCATTTATGAATGAATATGAGGACATGTAATGTACGGTTATGACTATGACCTATTCCCACGCCATGAATAAAAGAAACCATCCTATTTACAGGTCATTCCGTCCATCAGAAAGGAGTAATCAGTAGATGAGATCTTGGGTGATTTGTTTTCAATTTCTTCCATCTCTTATTCTTATGCTGTGAGTGTGTGTATGGAGATCATTGTAGAGAATCACACAATGACGGAAGGAGGAAGGTGTTGTCTTATATGTCAAAGAACAGCAGCAGGTCTCGTGTGTCCATTCTAAGAGTCTAAGTATTGAGGTAGGTTCGTTATTCGGTCGGTGGGAAGTGTGAATGTCTCATCTCTGAAAATGGTCTAAGATTCCTGTCGCCGACACCTTGCTGAGTATTGCTTTACTTTCTTCACTTGGGTTGCAGTTATGTTGGTTACCTTCTTTCCTTGGGGTCTTGGCCTTAGTCTGCATTGCCTTGGGGTCGGCATTACGTACTTGTCTTGCCTTGGCCCACCCCAACAGGTCTTTTCCCTATTCCCCCCGAAAATCTCTTGTTTCTTCTCGCCAAAATAAGATCCCTTTGTCGTCCCTTTAATTTTTAACCCAAAGTACTTCTTTTTTTGAACAGAAACAAATCTTGCTCACTCACTTTTTTGATACATTGAGCCTTAACAATGTGTGTGTGTGTGTGTGTGCCAACTCCCATTTTTCACACGGAGTTCAGAGCAAAGATCTCCTTTTTTTCTCCAAGATGCCTTCTTCCTTTCCAAGAAACACATACGGAGTCGGACAGGGAGATCAACAGATCCCTTGTAAATAACAATATGTAGCAGATATCCTTTCTTTCCACTCTCTACTACTTGGAAATCATATGTGTGTCTAGCTCTAGCTGGAATTTGACTCTTATTATGTTTCGCATAGAAAGGAATGGACCATGAAACTTGGTTTTCGACTTATTGCTTCCACTTATTAGTCATTCCTTCAGAACTGAGCGGCACTTTTTCCTTCTTCACCCGTTCATTCATAAAGAACATTTGAGTTGGACTTGTAAAAGCTAAATAAGCACTTGAGTTGAGGAAGGTTCTTACAAGTCCCCGTTGGATTTTGAATCTGAGAATCCATGGTCATTCGTTCAACAATAGTGGTTATTAGATGACTTGCATTTTTATCCAGTTTCTTCTATTACATCATATTCTATGATGAATTTGGTTTGATTTTATTTGATGGAATAATTGTGGGTTGTAGGCATTAGATATACTTTTACAAGTACATGTTTGATCAGGCAAAGAAGTAGTAATAGGCAAGATGGGCTGCAAGTGCTTTCACCATGATGAAAGTAGGATAACTGCTGCGTGAGGAATGCGTGTAATAGGGTAAGATTAGGGATGATATTTTGTAAAAAGAGTTAAATAGTCAGATTTGAGTAAGCAGTAAGCGGTAGCCGTGTTTGAGAATGAAGGATAAAAGAAAAAAATGCTAATAAATCTCCAACTTTGTAAGACTGTTCCAAGGAAAGCGGCTTTAAGAATGTTTGGGAAAAGATCAGGTTCAAAGTGTGGATATGCTAAGTGGCTCTGAAGTTTCTTCTTCTCTTCATTGTTGTTTGGGAAATATGGGAAGGAAGGTTTATTCAGGGAAAGAGATGAATTGCCATCACATACCTTGACCTTTCTTTGGAGGAACCATTTGCTAATAAAGCAAAATCCTTCGTGGAGCGACGAGTGTGAAATGAGGTGACATGAATTAAATACATGTGTGCTTACATGTGTTCTCTCCTCCTTCTTTTGTCCATTTCCTTATGACATGATGAGGAAACTAAATTGTCAAGCCCTGGTCATGGCGTAAAGGTCTTTTTTCTTATTATGAATTTCCAACACATGGTTTGTTTGTCAAGAGTCATCTCTGAGTTATGAGTCCTTGGACATAATATATTTTATGGATTTTTGTTCATAATGACAATTCAATGTGAGCCAAGAGTTTTCTAAAGGATTCTTCTTCCTCTTGGAATGAATAAGTTTTGGTTTTCTGGATAAGGATGGGGAAAAAGGGACCGGAACCCTTGAGTGTCCTCTAAACACAAATGTTCGTGTCCAATTCAATTTACTCAACTATAAAGATTAGCCACAAAATCCTAATACATCTTTTCTTAACAAGACAATTTTTTTTGCTTGTGACAATTCAAAATTTAACTGTGGAATGAGGAAGGAAGCGTAAAATGAGTTAGACAGACAAATGTTATAGTCACGAGCTCCTTAGCTTTTGACATGAAATTTGTTTTTGATTTATTTGGTAAATAGAAATCCATGGTTCATTTAACCCACTTATAAAATTCACAACTTTCTCCATGTGGTTGGATTTAAATTGATATGATTAGGATTGAATTGGGTCGTTGAGTTGTGAATGGGAATCAGGAGTCAATCGATCAATTTGTTTAAGTGTGTTGATGTGAATGAGTGGAATGTTGTGATAGAGGTCTTAATGCAGGGACAAGTTGGACAGAGTTAATTGGCTGTGAAGGATCATATTATTGGGCTCACAAGACACGACGAGGTTTTCCCTGTGCTCCACTCAATTCCCGGGTGATTGAGCCTTTGATGGACAGGATTTTTTGGGAAGTCCCTTAGTAAGGCCATGGGAAAAATTTCGTGGAAAAAAGTTATTGAAACTTGAAACAGAGCGGAGTCGGGTCCTTTATTGTTGTGTGTGGACTTGAGGGCCCAAGGGATGGAATGAATAGTAGTAAAGGACTTTGAGGGAGGTTTACTCCTAGAGACTCTGATTGCTCTTTTCTCAAAAAAATATGTTCGTTTTTGGTGAACTTGGGTAAGGAGGAAATAGTTAGCCTGTTGTTTTATTGGCCCCCCAAGATGTTTTTCCTTAGAGGTACTTAGACTTTCCTAAAGTCAAGTGGGAACATTGCCTTCCACTCTTGAGTCGTCATTTCTAGTTTAAGATGTTTCTGCTTTCTTTCCAATAACAGCTCATAAAAATTACTGTGGGACTAGAGAGTCAAATAAATACCTGCCTCCGCTACACCAGCCGTCCAAAATTCTCAAGAATGTGTGGACAGGTTTAACGAGTCGTGGATCTCAACCCACGTGATGTATTGTTCAGCCCTTGTCCCCCTTCACAAAATCCTAAGGTTTCTCTTTTGGCAATGGAAATCCAGAATGGCAAGTGACCCGAAGTGGGCCATTAAACTTGCACTCGTCTGGAACGTTCATGTAGTTTAATTAGAGTCGGCGAGTATAATGAGTCTTTTGTCACTTCATTTTCCACGCTCCTCTCCCATTTCACTGGACATTTCTCTAGGGATTTAGACACTTGTGGCGGTTTATGTATGATTAGAAGAATTTTTGTAGTTGAGAGTAAATGGAGCGATGGAGCGATAATATGGACAACCTTGTGAAACGGTGGACTTAGCTTTAAGACTTGACGAAGACAAACAATGCCTAACTCCTCCTTGCCTTTCCTTGAACCAAATGCATGCAAATACTAACCTAATTAAGTCCTGTTTTGTTTTTATGTGTTAACTCATAATTTTTGGAATTTTATACTAATATTTGATTTGGTTTGAATTTCAGGATGTACTGAAGAGTTGCATGGAACAACTTCAATCCCGAATTCAAGAAATGATCCGGGAAAACGGGCAGAGCTCCCCGGGTGCTGACGCGGGGAGCAGTGATGATGCAATGGAAGAAGACCAAATAAATGGAGCAAATAAATTAGGAGAGCTAGAACAGGCTGAAACTCCGACGGATGTTCGGGATGTTCATTTTTAAATGAACTGCATTTTCAGAGCTAATAATCAAAAACACAAATAATACTTTAATCCACAGATTCTTTAAAAAGAATTTACATAACGTGATGTATCTAGTATGTATATAGTCAAAATTTACAAGTTGAAAAATTATCAAAGGCTGTTGAATTGTTGTTTAAAGCGGGTTAAATAATGTATGGGCAAAGTACTTTTCATTTGAATCGTTTTTAACTCAACGTAAGGTATTTTCACACCCAGAGCATTTATTTGATAACTGATTTTTGTTACTCATTGTCAATACGAGTGGAATGATAGTTCCACAGACGCATTTATGGTGTACAAATCCATTCATTACCTCATTAGACCAAATACAAGACTTAATTTTAAAAAATACTATGGATAGAACCATGGGAATTTACTCAGGTTTAAAGTTTTGAGGACAAGAAAAGAGAAGACTGTTCTTTTTTTAAACGCATGTCCTCGGACTTTAAAATGACTTTGGTTATAAATTATAACTCAAATGCCCAACTTAAAAAAAACTACTACAACTACTTTTAACTATGGATACTATAGTACCTTAGTGAGAATTTATATTACACACACATATATACATATATATATTTGAATATTTTCCACATACTACTTGTTTTATTGAATTTGTGCTGCTGCATGAATCTGTTGTAATGAAATTGCATGAGAATCCTTGTAAATTTGTATGAATGTTGTTTTTCTTCTAAAAATTAGAAATTAGCTAAGGTAATGGAGGAAGGGGGAGGGTTGAGTTTCTGCGAAGCCCACAAGGGGAAAACATATTGACGCTTGAATTAGCTATTAAGTAACCTCTGTTCCAAATGTTTTTACACACAGTGTCCAGGTTTCTTTGTCAAGGCTAACTATACATAATACTTCCAATATTTACTATACAGATTAATTACTAATTAATCGGCTAAGCTACAAAAATTGTATCATAGATATTATCGTACTTCGCTATTGTCATTATCGTCCAATTTTATTCCGCTCCGCTGTGAAAACAGGTACCTATGTACGTATTTTATTTAATTTAGAAAATATCAATTATTTATTTATGTATGAGCTAAGATTTTTAATTTAAGATGTTATTTAAGATAGGACGACCATATTCATTCTATGGATTGAAATTTCCAATGGTGCCAATTTAAGAATCTCATTTTTTCACCTAGAAGTTTGAAATATGCTCTTCCAGTGCAGTAGAATGGCAAGATTGGTTGAAATTGACCAGTGTAAAATTAAATTAGTCAAACCTGGTTATATTTTTGGGTTCCTGCACTGGAAGCATATGGGCCTAACTGTTTTTGAGATTTCTTGGCATGAATTTGTTAAGCTTCGTTGGAAATTTCTATCCATATTATTGAGAATGATCGTATTATCTTATTATTTGATTTTATTTTAAATTCCATGTGAAATAATTAGAGGAACGAGAGAGATTGAAAGACAGTTTTTATTATTTTAAATTGGAGGTAAATGTGAAATGAGAAAACCTCAAAATATGTATTCGAGTTGAGTGATTGATCTGCTTGCTATAGAATTCCTGTTGTTCTCTACACTTGCATGAGGAGTTTTAATAGGAACAATGTCAATTTTTTTAAAACAATCGTGTGATTACTCCCGTTATTAGAAATGGAACGGAATTTTTAAAAAATCTTACGAAAAAACAACTAGATTTAAGATAGATTACAATTTTAGTTTAATTCCCAAAAATAAATTGTCTCGCATGAAGAAATCTTGTCGCGGAGGTACTTTATAGTACTCCTTGAATATTTGTTAAGTTAATTGTTTAAGCTGCGTCGATTCGTCAACGTACATTCCGCCTCCGCCCTGTTGTTTGTGCATTTGATGAAGTTAAGTGTTTAAGGTTCATCATCACTAGTAATTAATACTAATTATTACAAAGTGTACCTCGAGGACCAAGAAAAGAGTTTTTGTTGTGGAGAAAGAAGGCAGAATCGTATTCTTAAAAATGTACTTGAAACAACCTGAAGAACGTGAATAAATAAAACTTGAAAGTGAAATGATTCATCGTGTTTCTCATATTTTATTTCGTCGAGTCTAAAATCATTATTTAAAATTCTATGAAAAAATGTAACATTTTTTTGGAGAAAGAACTCAAGTAAATCTGCATCAATTAGAAATGTGAAAATATTTAGTTATATAAAAACTTTGTTTTAAGATTGTTTAATTTGAGAAAAGAATAAAGTTCGAAGTGGCGTCGTGTCTCGCATAGGAAAATCTCATGCCAGGCAAGTTTTTGGCTGTGGCGGGATATTCGGGGTTTGAACTTGGGACAATGTTGGATTCAAATAATTTTTGTCGGTTTTCTTGAATTTATTTATATTTAATTGGAATTCGTTGTCGTTCTCCAGTACTGGAGGAGTAAATATGTTGGCCTTGAATCGTCTCAAAGCATTTGGACAGGTAAAGCTGCATTCTGCATAAAATTGATTACGCATGCCGCGTACTAGTGACAAATTCCTTTTGATCGTATTCTGAAGAATTTTTTTAAACCTCCCACTAGGTTTTCAATACATTTCGCTCTCAGGAAAATGCTTTGTACAAATTATCTGGTCTAGTCCAATCTGCAAATCGAGCTCATCATCCTGGGAATAGAAACAGACGAATGACTCGTGGACGACATGAGGATTTTTTGAAAGAACCAGTTCCGATTCCCTATGCAGGGCGTTTGCCAAGGGCAATCGAACGTACGTTGCAATTAAATTAACAAATTTTATCAAATATCACTCCTTGAATTGTTATTTTAATTTTATTATGTGGTGATTTAGAGACGGGAGGTCAAGAATATCCTAAAGAGACGCAATTTTCAGCAGAGGGTAATATTTTACGTTATATCAAAACTAAATTCATGGCTAGTGACCATTTGCCTTACTAAAATTATATTCTTGAATATGTTTAGCTGTAATTGCCAAAGTAAATCATGAAATCAAAACGGACACTCAAAGCCGACTTTTTGCTGTAATTCACGTTGCTGGGAAACAATTCAAGATCACGACTGAAGACATTATTATAATTCAAGGCATGTGGGCTCCAGATGTAGGAGACAGAATTCGCTTAGAAAAGGTAAGAAAAGAATCTGACATATACCTATTCAATATAGTCAGTAAAATGCTTTGATAAAATATTAAATATTATTTTTTATTCTCAGGTTTTATTGGCTGGAAGTCCTTCATTTACCCTCGTTGGTAGACCTATCCTTCCCACAGATCTTGTTAGAATTGAAGGAACAGTCATCGAAAAAACCTTATCCCACACTCAAATATTCTTTTTTCTAAAGAAAAGGAAAAACACAAGGCGGCTTAAATGTAAATTGGATTTTAAAATTAAATTAATGAAATCATGTGCAGTCAAACTCTAATAAATTTGATTTTTTCCTTCCAGTTAACAAAACCCCACTTTCCATGGTCCGAATAAATTCGATTGATGTGGTTGGTTTGGTTGATGAGTTTAAAGAAGTGGAAGGACTGCGTCCAAATGTTGTTATTTAGTCTAATTGACTGCTGATGCTTAGTTTCTTAAAAAGTTCAACCAAAATTATATCATTTCTTTCAAACAGGATGAACAATAAACTCTTTTGTATTCTGTATCATGGCAAGTCTCAATTTTTTCAAAGTAAAACCCAGTAGCTAGCAAGGCAATATTTCTATTGGTTAAGTTGAGCGCACAAAGTACATTAGCTAGTACCATGGAAAATAAAAATATGAAATGGCTTAGAAATTATTATTAAGAAGTGTCTAGATATTTAGATCTAGGCAAGTTCTTCGAATATTTCAATAATTTGTCGGTAGTATCACTGCAGAAATATAAATCAGTTTTTGTTACATATTGAAACTAAAGGATCATTTTTCCAAAGTTTTTCCAACGGGGGAGACACCAATCTCCCACAGTCCGCCCGCAGAACAGGAAGATATGAATCACTTGAAGGACCCTAACCTGGACCTGACACTCTGAAATCTAAAAAGATTTTACGTTCTATCTAGTTGCATTCAATGAATACAAAATGCCTCTAATAATATTAAGCTTCATGTCAAGAACAACTAAGAATTTAATTTAGCGTTAATTTTTGTAGATGACAAAGTACACGTTTTAAAATTTTAAGCATTCTAAATTGAAATTCCAATTCCAGGAATAAAATAATGTTCATTCATCCTAAATACAAGAATTTGGACAATATCCGATGTGGAATCTTAATATTTGCATACGCAAACCATACGCATAATATTTAGACGTCTAGGTTTTATCAAAGTTTTAAAAAAGAATGATTAATTACCTTAAAAAGTAAATTAGAATTGAAAATTGAATTGAATAAGAATTGGTTTGGATTGTGGTTACATTGTATATTTGGACCACCTTGCCTTGGCCATGTGGTTGCCTTGCCGTTGAAAAGCAGAAAGGAATCCCGTCCACTCCGCTCTCCACACTTTCTCTTCAACCGACGACGCTTCAACCTCAACCCTTGCCGTATGTCCAAATTCAAAATCTAATTTCTACTATTTTTCCAAATTTTGTCCAATTCAAAGACGCTCTGACTAGGACGAACCTTTAGACAACTCAACGGAGATTCTAATCAACTGGATCAAACACTTTAATGGCGTAAGTAAACTTGGATTTTTGAATTATAAAATTTCATAGGTGCATGCATTACGTAGCATTGGCAGCGTGGTCAGTCATGGGTTTTTATTCTTTAGTCTAATC
Source organism: Thalassaphorura encarpata (assembly GCA_009869925.1). Classification (NCBI taxonomy): domain Eukaryota; kingdom Metazoa; phylum Arthropoda; class Collembola; order Poduromorpha; family Onychiuridae; genus Thalassaphorura; species Thalassaphorura encarpata. The sequence goes on from WJEZ01000060.1 coordinate 48,530, forward strand.
TAGAATCAAAATTTTAAGTTGAAATGAAAAATTCGACCGATTGGTAATATAAGTAAGGTCTGGGAAAGTGCGCCACTGTGTTTTTATTAATCATTAATGACCCTTACTAATTTTAACTGATTTTTTTTCCAGGAACAAAGTTACATTCAAGATTGTCCTTACATCTGACCCAAAACTCCCGTTCAAAGTGTAAGTACCTGAGTTTTCTTCTTACTCTTTAAGTCTAAAATCTAGAATCTAAAGTCTTTATTTTAAATCTATTTTATAATTTTTCGTGCTAATTAATACGACTACTAGTCCAGATTAGATAGGATCCGGCAGGGCAATGCAAATAATGTGAATGTAGGTTTAGAAATTAATTCGTACGTACACTGCAATTTGCAATTGCACTTGGTTCGTAAGAAATTAGGGGAACCTCATCTGTTGGACATCAATTCCTTCCGGGGAGGCCTACCTGAACTTCTGAACTCAAACCAAAAGTGCTAATCAAATCAAATTTTCCTCTTACCTGTGTTGGTTCATTTCATTGTGATTGTGACTGAGCGCTCTTGCAAAGAGAATGATGAGAACAAATACACCCAAGTGAGTTTTTAAAGCTAAAGACACAACTCCAAGTTCCTAGCCCAAGCCCAAGTTTTATTTTAAAAAGTGAATGTAAATGTAACATGTTATCCGTTGTTAATTTTTATCCCTATATAATTGACTTGATTGCATGATTACGTTATTAGTAGGAGTGGAATCTCTCATCTAAGGGTAATTTCATTGTATTTATCAAAAGGTAATTCACGCCCACGTCCAATTTGTTCAACTTCTACATCAACTACACATTTTTATTTACCGTTCATCGCTCCCCAAACGAGTCAACTTGATCTCAGAATGGAAAACAGCAAAGTAAAAACAGAACCGAAAGAAGGCGAAGTAGAAGCGAATGAAGATCTTCAGCAAGGCCAAGGGAGTGAAAATGCAAATGACATTCAAGCAATAATGGAAGCCATAAATAAAGCTCGAATGATTCGTCAGGAGTCGGAGCAGAGAGACTTCGTTAGTCGCTTGCTTCATTTCATGACAGACGTATTGCCGAAGGCAATGATGAATCAGAACTGGTGTTCTAACTCACTGGAGGAAGCCGTTAAGTTAGCGTACAGTTTGGATTGCTATATAGCTCGACAGAATAATTCCGCTTTCGTGCGATCTCAAATAGAGATTATTATCAAAGATAACTTGTTACTAGAGACTGTGAATGATATTGAACGTCCAGTAGACACTCTGTACTTACGGTTGTTACAGAATCCTGTTCTCGGACCAGAAAGACAGAAGGAATTGGAACAGGCTATAAAGCGTTTACCTGTGAGAATGCGTTCTTGGTGTGAGAGAAGAGCAAGTTTATTTCTCTATATGTATGAGGCCAACTGTTTATCGGGACGAGGTAGTGTTTCGGAAGACGAGAGGTTGGCCTTGGAGGCTGAACAACTACATTGTGAGCTAATAAAAAGCCGTATGTCAGAGGTCAATAAGTTACAATTGCTTATGAGTGGGCATAGGAAATATTTTACGCTTGCATTAATTCTGCTCGGAAGAGAAGACTTGGAATCGCGATTTGTGCAAGCTATTTTCTATGTTATTTTCGAGGCGCTACGTTTGGGGGCAGCAGATGAATATAACTTAGGAATTGCACAGAATATCTTCTTTGGAACTAGGCATGAAATTCTTGCTGGTGCACTTCGCCGTCGACAATTCTTGCGGGCATTTGTATTTTACATCAATAAACATGTAGCTCCAAAGTTGAAAGAAGACTTGAGAGGAAATATCACCACCGAGTTCCCAACAATGTACAATTTCTTCGAGGGATTGACTTATAGAGTTGGAACGGATTTGTCCTTGAAGGACATCAAGACACTTTTTGCTGCCATATTTAAAATTGTAAACCCCATGGATGTTTTTGCACTTGCGGCCAGTTACGCCGACCAATACCCCTTATTTTGGTCCCTAGTCATGGGAAAGACAATTTTCGACAAGTGTCGCCAGAAGGACAAAGCAGCGTCAACAGCAAGGAACGCCTGTCCCTGAGGTGGAGCTACAGAAAGTGATTAGGTAAAGTTAGGCAGAAACTGGAGATGTAGAAGAAAACATACAATTCCTTTATAATGACAAATTACATTATTGACCCTACCTTGTACAATGTGGATTTATTTAACTTACAATGTACTCTTACAAAATTATTGCCAGGAACAATTTTATAGCGTCTTAGGAAGACTCTCAAGTACAAATAACTTTATTTATTACATTATAATTTTATTTTGCAGGTTGAGTGTTCCAGAAAATACACCTTTTACTGCCGTCCTGAAATTTGCTGCGGAAGAATTCAAAGTACCACCTGCAACTTCAGCTATCATCACTGACGATGGTATTGGAATTAATCCTCAACAAACTGCAGGTTCGTCACAAAGTTTATTTTCATTTTTTATCGAAATATGCTTTGTTTGTATTAAGTTTTACTAACAATAATTGTTAGTAAATTGTTACAAAATGAATAATTATTATTCATTTTGTATGTATTTCAGGTAACATATTTCTAAAACATGGTTCAGAGCTTCGTCTGATTCCGCGGGACAGAGTTGGACATGGTGCAACAACGGAATGAAAACGTCAGAAAGAAAAAAAAATAAGTGAAAAAAAAATTTGATACTTTACAATTTACAGGGCATTGTACTATCATCATAATTTGTTAGTTGATTTGGAATTCTAATCGGGTCTGTTCTCATTGTTATACAAATTCATAATTTACTTGTTCAAACATTCCACGGAAAATGATTAATTCTGTTCATTGCTTTTAAATAAAGAGAGAAAAAGAGACGAATTGTTTTAGTGTTTGGATAAATTATTATTTCATCCTCATCTTATTTGTTGGCTCTGGTAAGGAACACATCATAAAAAGAAAAATTGGTTTTAAATTAGATATTTTTATTCAATACCAAGGCAGGTAGAATTTACTGGTGGTTTATAAGGATCGTTTTTGTGGATAATTCACGATTAAAGTAGCATTTACGAATTGATTTAGATTGGAATAAAGTCAAGAATTAGTTAATCTATTGAATAATTAATTTGGAGTTAAATCCAAATGAAATAGATCGGACGAGTAGAATCGTAATCCTTCAATTGATTCATCTCGACATGCACGACCACAATTCTCAGTCATAATTAAACTGTGTTTGGCTAGTAGGGTAGGAATTCCAGCCACCCTGGCGTACTCCTCTGGGGTAAGGGATACATGAACGTCAAACTAGCAAAATAGTAAAAACACAGGTTTTAAGATTCTCCAAGCATAAATAAGTATCAGTGATCAGGTAATTTATGATTTAGTACCATTGATAGGACAGTGGCCACGCAATGTTCATCATCAAAGGACTCATGCTGGAGGACTTTAACTTTGTCTCCAAGGGTTCTTAGGTGAAGAGGTAATTTTAAGTGCTCTAACGCTGAGCAGGCATGCATGAGATCCTCTGGGGAAGTCAGTTCAACCCCTCGGGCTCGATTTACTCGACAATATACTTCCACCAAACTCATCATCCCTCCGCAACTCTGTATCCACAAAGAACAATTCAATTAAATATCAGTCTTAAACAAAAATTAACGATTTTAGTTTTTAATACTTCTTTTACAAAGCCTACCTTCACTTCTTGTTCTACAATTTTGCAGATTTCAACTGCTAATTTTTCAAAATATACACTCCCAGATCCAAATTTTGCCTTGGTCACTGGGTCCTTGACACCGAGGCTTAGAAGTTGCTGTCTGAATTGTATCGTCTCATCCGCTGTGATTGCTCCTTGCTTATCCTGCAACAAATTTTGATTCAAAATTAACCAACCGATCGATGTGTACACAAATAAATGAATTCCGCTTTGTATTTTTATTTACCTTAATTGAACCTGAAATTTTCTGAGCTAATTGAACCATGGGTTTGGCCATTTCGATAAGGGAGTTGATGTCTTTAAAAGCTTCGGATATTTTCCCCTGGGTCTCAATTGCATCCGTTTCCAATTGTCTTTCAATCCCAACTATCCCAGCCCTAATTTTTCTAGGTCCAGTATCACGGCTTGACCCCGGTTGTTGCTGCATTCTTGTTTTTTTAAAGATTTATTTAACCTTGAGTAAAAATACAATGGAATGGACTAAAACTCCGGTATCCGGTGCACTTGACTTTTGAAAATCAGATTCGGTTAGATTTACCCGAAGGAAAACCTTTGAATTATTTCATTTTCGAGCGATTTTCGTACCTCTATGCCCATTAAAATAATAGCAAGGCCAAAAAAAAATTTTTTTAATTAAACTCAATTAAATTTTTTTATTGTAATTTATTATTTTTCTTCATTCAACAAAAATATGTCAGAACTAAAATATGAAGATTTAGAACAGAAGCAGAGTACAAAAAACGGTCACAACAGGCAATCACGATGAAATTTATTTCTTCCTTTCTTGTTTAAATTCATAAATTGGAGGAGCCTCAGGTGTTTCAGGTTCAATTCGACGGACAATCTCGTTCTTCTTATCCTAGAAGAATATTAGAATTATAGATTAAATTTCGATTAAGACTAAAACTCCAGAAATAGCCAGCAAGACAGAATACTGGACTTACTTGAATAATACGCTTGAGTTCCATTTTTCTTTTTAAACGACCAATTTTCTCCAGTCTCTCCACTCGTTGGTGTAATAATTTGTAACTTTTGTTTTTATCTTTGTTAATTTGGCTAATTGTTTCCTTCATGTTTTTCTTTGAAGCTTGTGGTAGAGAAATTTGAGCTTTGAGCAAATCCTCAGAGCGAATACGATTATACCGTCGTTTGAGTAAACTTTTGTCTGTTCCAAATTTCTTTGTTAAATTAAATTTTGATTTTTGTTTCTCATCATCTACAAAGAAAGTGTGTTTGTTTCTTGGGGTTGAATCGTCCAAATTATGAAGAGTTGATCGAAGTTTTCCAACTTTTTTAGCCTCGACGGAATGTTTGGTTGCAATGTATTTGAGGTCTTGAGTTTGCATGAGTTTGAGTTGATCTGGAGTTAATTCAACATCCTTCCGTTTATCCTTGTGTAATCCATCCTATTAACACATAAATTATATTAATATCAACTCAATTACGAATTATATGCTAATGGAATTACATCTAGTTGTGAATTGATCATGTGGTAGTAAAATTCATCTGGATTCTTATCCAAGGCACGTTTGTGTAAATACTTGAGCTCCGATTTCTTAGCATTGTAGTCACTGAAAAGATAATCATACTCCAGTTAAATATTCACTAAATTCAATCAGTAGTAATTTACTCCAGTCAATGTACAACTAAATTAAGCTAAGCTGGAAAACTGATTCGATTTACTTTGCCCGAAGTTTGTAATCTTTCTTCTTTTCTAAATGTCCAAGATGTTTCCTTGCTTCTGGCTAAAAAGACACAAAATATATAGATTAAGCACACGAAACTTGAAATGTACTACTTAAAATGTCATATAATTTCACATAAACTAACTAATCACTTCAAAATGTTTTGTATGGGGTTTGAATACACTGAATATTTACCTGATGTCTTTCACGATGAGGTTTTTGATAAGCCTTGTGTGCATTTTTCCAGGATGACATTTTTCAGTTGAATTTAAATACACAAAACACTTGAGGATTTATTGGGAATCAGTATCTAAAAAGATCAACTATATAAGAACAAGAAGAGTCGGACGGGACGTGAATACAAAAATATTGAAATGTGTGCAGCATGTGTAGCTCTGTCGTCTCGTGGATATTTTATGTTTAGCGCATATTGAGACAACCTCTACTCAGATAGTTATTTTGCCAAAGGGTTGAACTGAACCAACTACCCGTCGTCTCATTCTCAACTTGTAATAAAATAAAAATTATTTAAACACAAGGCTAGGATTGATAATTGAATCAATTTTATTTTAATAAATGCAAGTTTAACATTTATTACGTAGTGCATTACATTGCATGCATAAAAAGATGCCTATAAAACAGGAACACCTTTAAAGTGATATGACTTATACAAAATTACAAATCCAAACAGCACTTGCAGTTTGGACGAAATGAAAGGAAACTTGGGCATGACCGTAAATCGACTGATAATAAGTCCAGAAACTGGCAGACGAGGGACCAAGGAATTTATTTCTGCCTGGACGTCAATTTGTACTGCAAGAGAGAAACGCAAACGTATGCATTTAGCATTTGTGGCTTTTGCTATGACTCTTTAATATTTATTTAAATTTAAAGCACTGTATTGTTCCTTACTATAATTTTCGTCTCCAAATGCGTTTGGACAGGACTGTTCCTCCGCTTATTAAGACAACCAAACGAAAACCCTAAGGTGAAACAACGGAAGTTGACCAAACTCATTGCCGTAGTTGTCTGAGATCGACCTCTTGAGTGTTTCCTTAGGTGTGGTGGTTGAAGTCTAAATTGTAATAAAAATTAGAAATTATCTAAAGTGAAAAAAACGTAGTATTAAGTGTGGAACTCACAGGAAGAGGAAATCTGAAGCCAGAAGATCTGGAAAGAAGCTTTACTAGCCAGTCAGTTAAGTCCAGCTTATCTGCATCGATTGGCATTTGGATTGCCAATGGACTTGACTACAGCTCAGATTTTCCTTAATATAGGCGACTCCAAACGAGAAAAACAGAACAACATGCTTTTGAAAACAGCTTCCACTAAATGTTGACGACAATTTTCCAAGTCGTGGCTCTCTCGGATTGGTCCGCCAGGATCAGCCGATGCGGAAATGTTGTCGAATTGATCAAAAAAGTATGTTTTTTTACCCTTAGCATCGATTTGAACAATAAGTTGAAGTCAGAACACTTACCTTAATTCAATTCAATTCTAGGAATTGGATTCCACAATTAAGGATTTTTGGATTTATAGAATCAATTTGTACAGTGCATGGAAAGAATCTGATGTCATTTGGTTCAATACTCGTGGCTAAAGATAATCGATGGGATGGTATCAACTAATACACACGTTAGGGCAGAGAATCTGTGAATTCCTCGGACTATTACGTTACGAGAACTCGCAGTGAAATGACGAATTGATATTGTACTGTAGTTTCGATTTCTTTTAAATTAAACCTATCTTTGTTCATATGCAACATGCTTCATTCAATAGTGGCACGAATTCTGCAATGTTCATTTGACGAATAAAAAAGAACATGATTGAATTAAATATTTGAACTTAATTTTAAGAAAATCCAAGGAAACAAGTACAAAACTTCGGACTCTTTGAAAATTCAAAAGTTTATGGGATCGTTGTTCGTTGTTTGTGTTACCGGTCAGGTTATCGAATCGCAAATTCATCTTAACTCATTCCTTAAAGACTGACCTTGTGAGCAAAGTCAATGCCAGACTTGCAATTGGGAAACATTTGCATGTGTGGCTTTACTTTAACAATTCACAATCTTAAGCACAAGTTTCTGCAAAAATGCAGTGATAGAATGAGAATCAGAGGTCAACAGTGGCCTGTGTGGTCACTAATCTTATTAGATTTAATAAATTAATAGATTTAACTTATGTCAATGAATGCACCTGCGAATATGCTAGGTTAGGATGCAAAACAATTCCTCAAAAACATCTATTTTTACACATTTCATTTCACTCCACTTTAATAAAACTCGAGTCGGAACCAAATAAAT